>JBAMIB010000061.1:4894555-4921056 GCA_037177415.1 Kaempferia rotunda | reverse complement strand
GTGCATTCTGGTTTTGTGTTTTTACGAACGATATTCACCCCCCCTCTATCGTTTAGCTCGATCTAACACTATCAACTAACACACATAAATGTACTTGAGATAATACGACGACAATAACAACCTAATGGCTCTATCTGGCACCCTTGAGTTCTAGCTGAGGGACTAAACCTTATTCAAATTGAGGTTAAAGTAACATTGATTTAAGATTAATATGAATGAATTTGAGAGCTCTAAAATATAAATTCATATTTATAAAGTTTGAAGTGGTCAAACATCAAGTTTCAAGTTCCAATACTCTCTTGGAAATTGAAAGAGTGTCTTAACAGTGATCTTTAAGTCTTAAAAAAATAAGAAAATATTATAGAGAATGTGTTTGAAATCATTATAATTAAGTTTAATCTTCATAAAACACTTTTTTATAATAATTAATAGATATCACAGATATTATTTCTACTATTAAAATATCACAAATCAACCATATTTTTATTTTTAATAAACGATAAATATTTTTTAAAAAAATCATTTTTTTGTTATATTCAGTAATGATATAAAGAAACACCAAAGAACAGATTTTCAGTTATAGTCTTTCACTAAATTCCTTTATCAAAATGAAAAACTCTGAATCCAAATATTGTGCCAAGCTAAATCTAAATGATACTGAAATACTCAAAGTTCGATGAAGTTTAACATAATTTTGATACAAACTATCCTTTATATCAAACTCTTTGGTTAAGGAGTTCGACTATATATATATACCGGCCACAGTCAGCAGATTTGAACTTCGTGACAATCAAAACTCATGACTAGATGATTAAGCTTGTCATCCTTTGCCCATTAAATAATAAACAGGAGTAAGGAATTATTAGACGACTGGAAATAGAACACACTGAGAAAGCTGCACTAACCTACATGTAAGAACGCATCCTAGGCCTTACAATGGATTGAGCTCCGTCCACGAAGATGGTGGTGCCGGTCATGTATCGCGAGTCGTCTCCCACCAAGTATATCACAGTGGAAGCGAGGTCGTTCTTTGGATCGAGCCATCTCAACAGAGGCATTACATCTTTAGTAGAGTTCTTGGCCTTGTCTTTCCCAACTGAACGAGGATACTCATCGTCCAAGTGTAAACCGCGGGCAATGGCGTTGACTCGGATATTGTACTTACCAATCTCCATGGCTGATAACTGCAATAGTGAGGCAGATTCAGAAAAGGAAAAATGGAGGATACAATCACAATTCACAAGACACTTATTTTACCAGTGATTCGTGAATCTTGCTATACGTGACATTCTTTTTCTATTACAGTGTGCTAAGATCGGAACTTAAAAAAGTTGCACCGAGACTAATACAATTCATTACATCACAAGGGGCATGAAAACTTTAATTTGTTTGGAATTATAAAAGTGTATTGAGGATCTTCCTGAGGCTTTTCATTTACCAAATGCCATGAAGCGTTATGTTACATTTATACTTGCTGGTACTCCTCTTTCAAGCTACTTACCTCCTCACCATTTATCTTAATCTACTTCCATCCTCTTGTGTACCACTTCTGTCTCCTAAGAGTCCTACATCATTCTTCTTATAACTACAAACTCCTAAACCGTAAAATTAGTCCATTGTTTGTTTCCATATTGGATAACTAAGGCTGATTTCGTCAAAGGGCTACCATTGTTCTATTCATTTAAACTGATTGCTCAACATGTCATCATAGAAAGTATTTTCAGGGTAAATTCTCATGTTTCTATGCCTTGTAAAGGACATGCATACTCATCTTGAACAACATTATAAGTCATAACTTGTATAAATAAATTAAAATGAGTATTATGATAAAGTCAATTTTATGTTTTTCATGTTAAGAGTTTGGTTTCTTCTAGAACTTTCCTTTCTGGAAAGAAACAGCTGTAATGCCTGCAAAACGACAACTATGTCTATGCAATGCAAAAATGGCAGAGAAGAAAATGGCAGCATCCAACCAAAAGGTGATAAGCTAATGTCGAATGTAGATACTTACACGAACCAATTGTTGTACAGCAGCCAAACTTGAGCCATAGGCAGCAGCACCTGGATACAAGCCTCTTTCTGCTCCTAATATTTGGGATATGAAAACAATAGATCCTCCTGTTTTATAATCTCTCATCCGCTTTGCAACTGCTTTTTGAAGAAACCATGGTGCCATAAAATTAATTTTCACAGTCTTTCTGAACTCCTGTTCAGTCACTTGTAGACATTCTTGCATTTTACCTGTTCAAAAGGGAAAAACAGATATTCAGCAACATAAAGGTCCTCGAGTGATCACTAGAAACAAACAGAAAAATAGCTCAAAGTACCAGGATAAAAAAATAACATGAGTACATCATCAAAATATAAATTGGTGATATGATTTTTATTTTTTTGTGTATGTAGGCTTCTACAATAGGATTTCTACAAACATTTTCTGCTCTCCTAAAGAGTTTAATGAGTAGGTTTGGTGGAAAATGCTATTGATTTTTAACCAGCTAGTTAAAAGTGTCATGATCTGATAAAGCACCTTAGTTTAATCTCACATGATAATTGTGGGCTAATGAAGGGTTTTATAAATTTAGGTGAGTGAGTTACCATTAACTTCCATTTAAGCTTTAGGTTAGTGGTTGGGATCCTGTCTAGATGAGAAAATCAATCCATTCATTGTGTTGGGTACAACTATTGGGCCAAAATGCTTACATCAAAGCTAAATAGTAGGTCAATTTTTGGTTCCAGTATGCCATAAGGTAAAAGTATAAATTAAACACTAGCATTTTATTAGTCTCTCATATTTCATAAGAGAGCCAACATTGGTGACAGTGGTAGAGAACCATCTAAGCATCTGATATTTTCTGATAAACAAAATCCTAATTTTTTACTTTCTAGGAATTCAGAACAACATGATGATGCACAACCCACTTGATTAATTCCATAAAATTTTCGTTCCAAGGACCTACTCTCTCTTTCTTTTTTTCCTTTTTTTTTCGAAAAAAGGTGTATTGTGCCTAGTCCAGTCTTGAAGTTTTCTTGGGTTTCCAAACAGAGGGTACTCATTTTTTCAGAGAATACTGGTAATGCAGATGAAACCAAAATTTCTTTCACATAAGAAATTTCATGATAACTAAAGTTCGACCATTAGCCAATGATATTAATGAAAGAGTGCATAGTATGGCAAGAATAGCAATAGCTATTTCATCAATTTAAGACATTTCATCAATTTAAGACAGTAATATACTTAAATTGATGACAGTAATATACTTGATTTACCTTCATAGTAATAACAATTGACAAATGCATCAATCGTTCCGAAAATCCCCCAGGCCACACCCACAGCCTTATCAAAGGTGTCCTCACGATCTTCTTCCATATTCAAACCAACCACTTTGACCAAAGCGGGTTCATTTAAGGATCTCAGTAACTCCTCTACCATTTGCTGTAATAGACTCTCATTACCCAGCAAAACCAAGCTATTATAACATAGCAACAAGTAGAATCAGAATAAGTTTTTAAGCAGCAAAGTGAGGCCTTAATGCTGAAATGGAAATAGTATTAAGTTTAATTAAATTCATGTAAAAAACAATTAAGTTAGCTTAATTTACACAGGTTGTCCGAGGTCATTTTTCCTTAGGGGAAAGCACAACAAGTAACATGATTGCCCAAAAAAATCAATAGAAACATTGAAGAAGTAGAAACAGATGAAATGAGTTTTAAATAGCTGATAGGCGATCTAAAGACCCAGTAAAATTGTAGTATGCGCATAGTCCGCCTAACTGATTTGGCCAAACTCCATCGCAACAAGGAACCTAATACAGGTACTTGTCACAGATACAATCATATGCTCCTGAGATTGGAAATACTGTATATGCAAATGCAGAATCATGCTGATCCCTCCAAAATTCATCCCCCACCCCTTCCCCCCTGGTTCAATCTCCAAGTTCAGAAGTTTTAGCTATCTAGTGCGATGTAACTTCTCCTGGCACTCCATGCATCAAAGATCGTCCATGAATCTAAGTTCCCTAATGTACAAAACCCAAAGAGGCAAAGAAAACCCATAGAATTCTATCAAAACTACTTAACGCTCAGGATCACATGCAAGTCAGCCCCATCTCAAAACTGACGAAAAAATCGAAGCAAAGGGTCAAAGAAACGAAGAAATTGGCACCTGCAACCAGATATGGCCAAGTGATAGGCGATGCCCTTGGATATCTCGTCCCCGCTGGACGTCAACAAGACTCTCTTCCCCCGATCCCCCATCCTCGCCGCCAATCTCGGAATCGCAGAGAAGCGATGCCCTCGGAGATCACGAGCGGCCTCAGCGGCCACCGACAGAGACGTTCGGTAGGTCAGTAAAGCTGCTACTTTATAGCGGTTTCTCGCCGACCGCGTGCGTCACGCGTGACGGTGGATCGATCACGCGTGTCCAATCCGGTAAGGCTCCAAACGGTCGGGTATGGCCCGTGACGTCATATATATATTTATGTGTGCCTAAAAAAATAAAAGAAAATAAATTAGGAGAATTAAAAAAATTATATTTACATGATAATAATAATAGTCATTGTTTTAAACCACTATAAATAATTAATATTGTCTATCAAATGATTAAAAAAAGACATCGAGTTAAATAAAAGGAATGACAATAAATTTATAGATATAGCTTTCTTTTCCGTGTTTGTGAGATAAACTTGTAATCCTTGTTCGTATTCTCTTTTAATAACAAACACCAGAATAGAATGACAAATAGGGTTGGGCATCGACGGATTTTATCCGATTTTACTTAATTACGATTTAATTTTTCAGTTTCAATTTTAAAAATCTCTTATTCAAAACTAAAATATTTTATTAGGGTTTGATTTGATTTTTATTGTAATTCAGTTCAATTTGTACAGTCGGTTATATACGATTTATATAATGAATTAAATTGATTTTATGCTACTAAAAATATTAGGAGGTGCTTGATACATATTTAACAATGAGAATGGTAATGAGTTTGATTGAGCAGTGAATGGGTTTAGCAATAACATAGGGGGTGTGGATTATTAAATTAGGGGTATGAAACTCATATATTAATTCTAATTCCCGTCTACCAAGCATCAATGATGGGAATGAAATAGATTTCATTCACATTCCAACCTCCTAAACTCGCGTACCAAGCACCCCCTAATTGTTACACCTAGGGGATTGTCTGCAGGGATAGATGAATGGGCACTGAATCATTCAGTCTGAATGATAAAGGGTAGATGGGCAAATGGATGTTGTATAATTGATCCTTCTGCTTGTTTACTTGGGCGAATGACTGAATAGAAGGATCCACTCACTCGTCCTTCCATTCATCTCTATTTGCTTTGGTGGATGAATGAAAGGAAGAATAAATCGAATAGAAAAAAAGACAACAATATCCCTTTTTAATCTTTATAACTCTCCTCTTCTACCTTCTCTCTTAAGCTCAATTAAAACCTTTCCAATCCTCGTCCAATGTTGTGGCAACACAAAGGTGGAAGATAACCTAAAATAGAGGATCCAATCTCTGTAAAATGGAAGGATTACTGAAGAGAAGAAGGATGGAGTACAATGGTGATGATGCAGTAATTGATAGACACATTACCATTGATACACATTTGAAATTGATAAATCAATCTTGATATTTAAGTTTGGAGTTGATACATGCATCATCCTTGATACAGAAGTTTGAAATTAACACATACAGTGTGTTATCTTCGTCCTATTCTGAGATGCTTGTTTATTTATTTCTTATAATGCAGGTGTTGTTAAAAAAGCAAAATCTTCATTAGCCATTGCTCATGATTTTTCAAGAACTATTGATGGAAGCAAAGATGAAGTTAATGCTGCAATGTCTGACATCAGTAACAAATCTTTGCACACTGCGCACCTTCTAAGTCCTATTGTTGTACTCTCTCTTTTTAAAAAAATGCTTGATGAGGTAGATGCTTATTTTCAAGATGAAAAATTATGCTTTTTGCTGAAAATTGGTTGTCTAAATTTTCACCCTGTGATGCAGGATTGTGAATTGCTTAATCTGTCTGATAGACCTGAGAAATTTATTGTGACAAATGTTGCTATACCACCTGTGAGCATCCGTCCTTCTGCTTTGGTGGATGCTGGTGCTTCAAGGTCTGCATATGACCTGTTTTCCATTTTATGTTGGATGCATTTTTATTGCATCTGTCTTCCTTTTTTGTCATGCTGTTCACCTTGTTATGATCATAACTGGAACTTTTTATGTGCATTTCAGCAACGAGGACAGTATTACTATCATACTGAAAGGTATTATTAACACCAATTCTGTTCTTCGAGAGGATCTTGAAGGTGCTGTGCCTCCATTCAAATGTTTGGTGAGAGTTTGCCCACATTTTACTCTATTTTTACTTAATTCTTTGGTAGTTTAGTAGTCTGAGATCATGCAGAGTCAGTTGTTTCAGTTCAATTCACTTTCTTTTATGAATGTATGAGATTTAGCCTAGTTCATGAGGCTTAGGTAAGTTGAATGAAGGCCAAGAGCATGCTCCAACTTCAATGGAAGTTTTCTCACCAACCTTATTTTGTCCTCCAAAGTTATTGCTTCTTTAAATATATTTTAATATGGAAGGTGAGAATCTAGATTGATAACAGCAACTTAATTCTTATCAATTTATATTCAAGATTTTTTTCTTTTTCTTTTTGACCAATATAGATGAGGCCAAGATTACTATTTTAAGAGTGGTGAAATGATACAGGTTTTACTTAAAAATAAATGAAAAGAGTTGTGAGAAATCAGACAATTTGCTGAGGAAACTTTAGGCGCTTTGAAAGGACCACATTAGTTTGGTAAAGAAAATTCAATAGAATTGAAATCAAAATTACTTCTCTCATTCCAAGTAATGCAAGAGAAGCTCACAACAATTTACTGTGCTGGAGGCAGAGAATAGACAGACCTACTCCAAGCATCAATGCCCTACATGCTTTAATATTCATCTATGTGTATGAAAACAGATTGTTCCTATTTCTTTGTGGAGTTCACACAAAAGGAAAATGTTTAGGCAGTACATTATGCATATCCAAATTTGCTCAAGTTAAGTCAATAACAGGGAGGAGCCAATATAAGACAGGTTCATCATTGTAGAGTTTGTATTTCAACTCAAAATTGCAAGTTCAACAATTAACTGAAGTTGCATTTGTTAGGTACAATGAGAGGTTAATGACATTGTCTTAGCATAATTCTATTCTTCTGTTTATCAGTTATTTTAGTATTGGAATGACCATTCCACGTGAATCATTGATTTTATTCCATAATATGAAAGCAATGAGCATTCCACCTGTAACAGTTTGTGTTTTGTGACTAGGTGACTCCATTGGCCTAGCTCTTATGTGGGTCTAATGAGTTGATCCAGTCATTTTGATCTGCTTGGGTTTGGCAACTTGTGTGAACTGATTGGCAGTCAATCTCACATTGTCAATTGCTCCCGCTTGTGATTGATTAGGCTGGGCAATTTGGGTCAAGTTGAGTGTACCATACTATGTGAGCGGATCATTCAGCCTAGACTGGGTTGGCCAAAGCGAGATGTGTTAGGCATGCCAATTGGTCAAGTTGACGTTAGTAAGTCTGACCATGTTTATTAACTTATCTCACAAGGTCATTTGCAGTTCAACTTGCTTGCTTGGCCTAGTTAGCCGGAATTAGTTAGGGTGACCTGTTGTTTGGGTGTATTGGCCTGACTCTGCATGCCAAGATGACTGAGCATCTCTGATCAAGCTCTTCAACTAGATGGACCAGGTTTATTGAAACCTATTTGTATCTTTTTCACCATATACGATTCATCCATTAAACATTTAAATTTTATTCTATTAGTGACCAAACATAAGAATTATTATTTTTTTATTCCAATTTCCATTGTATTCCACTCCATTCTCATTCCAATTCCATTGCACCAAACTTGCCATACATTCCATGATCAGTGAGGGGCTTGTGAACCATAGACTATTCAATAGGAAATGTTGGCATTTCAAATTCATCTAGAACAATGATACCAGTTTTCAAATGCTTGCACGACTCTCAGACTATTCTCTATGAGAGAATGCCTAGTTCATAAGCTCAAATCAAGGACTACTGTCTTATCTCTAGCATATAAAACATCATTTTATGCAATAGTTTTTTTTCAATAATTGGTTCATATTAAAGGCTAATGGAAAAGGTTATAGTTTGCCCCAACACCTTCACTGCATGCATATCCACTATTAGAAAAATCTATAAAGTGAAAGCTAGCTACTATTTGGTTGGCTAGAAACCCATCCATTTTTTTAGTAATCTTGGACGTTACCAATTTCCAAAGCCGAACCTTTACTAATTTGAAATAAGATTTACAGCGAGCATCATTTTGATCTGTTGATTCATATAAAAGGCTAATGGAAAAAGTTATAGCTTGCACTAACTTCTTTGCCGTATCCATATCCACTATTTGAAAAATCTGTAAAGTAAAAGCTAGCTACCATTTGGTTGCTTAGAAAACCATAAGGGCAGCCCGGTGCACAAAGCTCCCGCCATGCTGGGTCTCGGGGAAGGATCCATTGTACGTAGCCTTACCTGTTTTTTTTGCAAGAGGCTGTTTTAGGATTTGAGCTCGTGACCTCTAGGTCACAAGGTAACAACTTTACCGTTGGGCCAAGGCGCCCCTTCGTTGCTTAGAAAACCATCCGTTTATTTAATAATATTGAACTTTACCAATTTCCAAACCCAAACCTTTAGTAATTTAAACTAATATTTATAGCAAGTTGCAAGGCATTTTTGAATTGGAAAGATAGTGGCAAATGATGTTATAGGAGTTGTAGGTTATTATTTCATCCATACTTTAAAATCTCGATATGGGTGAAACATTTCGTTCTGACAACGACACAAGTGCCGACGCTCCTCGAGGCCCTTATGGATGCGTCGCGTGGGCCGGCGATTGCTGGCGGTGGGGGCAGAAGGTTTTAACTTAGGTTTAATTAACTTATATTAATAATTTTAATTGGGATAATTTAGGTAGGCTTAATTAAAGCCTAATAAAATTATTCTATTAATTATATAGATATATATTTATATGAATTTTACCTAGCACACCATTACCCTGCACACCTGTGGGCAATTGAGTGCGATCCGCGCGCGCAGGATATATGCGACGTTCTTAATGTTTTTTATTTTGGTTAAAAAAATTAAACTTTTTATAAATATAAATTCTAAATACCTGATTATACTCCGGAAACATCTAAAATTTGTTCGTTTTAAAATTTTCTTTTAACTTAACATTATAACCCAATTAAGAAGGTTAAACCCTATAGATAAAATTTTAAATTTTTAGAACTCTTTACCCCTAGGGTTCAAACTTTCCAATTGGATTATAGTATGCAAGCGGTAAAATTTTAAAATTTTACCTCTAGGGCTTAAACTTTCTAATTGGGTTATAGTGTTAAGTTAAACAAAATTAAAAATGAAAAAAATGTAGATGTTTACGGAGTTATTTAGGGTAAGTATTTAAATAAATATTGATTTTTTAAATCAAAGTTAAAAAGAAATTAAAAACATAGAGTTGATATCCTGTGCGTGCACAGTTGCACACTATGCGGCGCGTAGGATATCACCTCTCTCTATATAATATTTTTTATTTTTAAATATTTAGATTAAATTTTTTATTTTTAGTTAATATATTTTATATTTAATAAATACCGAAATTATGTCGGCACTACTGAAATTGTAGTTCCGGCTTGGGATTGAAATCTCAACACAGGTTGAGATTTTAAAGCATGATTTTATCCCTAGGGCTAGGATCATGACACACTTGTATTTGAAGTTTTATAGAAATGTTTCTGCTCAAGGACACCAATTTTCTTGATAATTTCACATGTTTTACTCATTTTTTTTCTGCATTTTAAACGTTATATGTTCCATCATTTGAGATTTGTGTAGAGTAAAACCTTGTTCAATTATTTGATCTTCAATCTACAAATTTTCCAATTCATTAGTTTCTTTCTTTCAATCTATGGTAACAATATATTTTCATTTTTTCTAATGAAATTTACTTTCTGCTTAGAGAGATTCCAAACCCTTGATTCTATAGTTATACTGGTTTTGTCTTGTTACTCTTGGTTGAATCCTTTCTTTTTTCTTTCTTTCATTCAGGAGTTGTGGGATGTCCTTCAAAATCAAGTTGTCGAATATGTTAACAGTGAAGCCCCTTCAGTTTTAAATTCAAAAAATCGTGGCCTTGTTCAGAGGCTTAAAGGAAAGCAAGGGCGTTTTCGTGGTAACTTATCTGGAAAACGTACTGAATTTACTGGAAGAACTGTCATTTCTCCAGATCCAAATTTGAAAATTACTGAGGTCAGCTTTTTAAGTTTTTGAGATCTTTACTGATCCAAAATGTTTTAGTATACTTGCCTTTCTCACATCAATCAATTTCTCTGATTGTATTTTAGGTTGCAATTCCTATGCTTATGGCAAAGAAATTAACTTTTCCAGAAAGGGTTTCTTCTCATAACATAGAAAAGTTGCGACAACGAATAGGCAATGGACCTGACAAATACCCAGGGGCAAATTTTATTTTACTACCAGATGGAACCAGACAGTAAGTTGTTAGTTATTGGATTGCCATAAAATGAGTCAGAGTAAGATTTTTGACTACAACTTATTCAAGAATAACTATCATGCAGGCATTTACGATATGTTGACAAGAAAACCGCAGCTAGTGAACTAAAATATGGTTTTATAGTGGAAAGGCATTTGGAAGATGGAGATGTTATTCTTTTTAACCGGCAACCAAGTCTGCATAGGATGTCAATTATGTGCCACAGGGTATGCACATATATCAACAATTCATCTCCATTAGTACTACATATTGTGCCAATTATATGTGTTTGGAGTGCTGTTTCATTTTTTTTTTTTTGCTGTCTTTCTATGAATGCAGGCAAGGGTAATGCCTTGGAGAACGTTGAGATTTAATGAATCTGTTTGCAACCCTTACAATGCTGATTTTGATGGTGATGAGATGAATTTACATGTTCCTCAAACAGAAGAAGCACGCACTGAAGCTCTTATGCTTATGGGGGTATTTTGGTTTCAGTCACTCTGTTGTAGCTAGATATATATTTTTTTTAACTCAGAATTTCATTTGTCTTTTTTTGTTGCTTTAAGGCCAAGGATTAAGCATTATAGTGTCTTTTTTTTATACATTTTACAGCACTGTAAAATTTAATGCATTTGTTGGCATATGAGGCTGCATTTGTATCAAAATTTTTTTCTAGGCTTTCCTTTTTTTCCTCAACAAAAAGGAAACTTGTTTATGAAAAATATGGTTACTACTTACTATATAATATCCAAGAGTATAGGTGCATAAGTAAACTGTTTCTGGGAGCGATTTTTCATCCTTCTTATCGGAGAAAGTATTATTCATTACTTTGAAAAATTGTAAAAGGTGATGGCAAACTTGTTCATTTAATTTTTTTTTTTCATTTCCACAATCTCTTTTTATGGAAAAGGTAAATTGAAAAAGAAAATTCATGAAGCAGATGCATCATAAGATATTTTCCTGTGATAATGAAACGGGTTGTGTACTAGTGGCACAACTATTGCAATGCTCGTTAGATTCTAACTCAACTAAGCAGCTAATGTTGATTGAAGATAGCTTGATGAGTGAGACATGTCGATTACTTTATTCTTTCTAACCTTAGTTTTAGAAGAACATGTTGCACATCGCTGACTTTGAGATGGTGTAACCTTGGGTGGCTATGTTCATTGCCTTACTGATATTTTTATTTTTTGTTAATGTGCACTCTAGTTAGAAATCCATTTATCTGCTATTACAATATTATACTTGTTTTATCTTTTTTAAAGAATGTTGTTGAAGCTTTATCATGTTGCTTCACAGGTGCAAAATAACTTGTGCACTCCAAAGAATGGGGAGATATTAGTTGCTTCCACCCAGGATTTCCTGACATCATCATTTCTGATTACACGGAGAGATACCTTCTATGATCGAGCTACATTCTCTCTAATGTGCTCCTATATTGGTGATGCTATGGAGTCTGTTGATTTGCCTACACCAGCCATTATGAAGGTCTTGCTTAAGCCTTAGTTTAGGATGCAACAACTACTTCTGTATGACTGTCACTAGATTTCATTTACTACCTCAGTTGGAAAACATAGGGCTTTCTCATTTAAGCTTGAGTCTTTTCCCCTCTTCAACTATCTTACTACAATCCTTTTATGAGTTGTTTTGGACGATTACTTTTCCAAGTTGATTGCTTTGCCCTAGCTTGTCCAATTAATTTTATTAATATGCGGGTACCATTTTAACATATTTCTCCATTCTTTGCAGCCTGTTGAACTATGGACTGGGAAGCAACTTTTCAATGTTCTTGTGCGTCCTAATGCACACACAAAGGTGTTTGTTAATCTTATAGTCAAAGAGAAAAATTATACAAAATATGAGACCATGTGCCCCAGCGATGGATATGTATATTTTCGTAACAGTGAGCTTATAAGTGGGCAACTAGGGAAGGTTACTCTAGGTGAGCAACTTTAAACTTCCTCTTTTAAGAAGAAATGATATGCGCTACACTTTTATGGTTGACAAGGATCCAGTTCTTAGTTTGACTTATCTAGCACTTTTGTGTTTTCAAGAACCCTGTAGAAGCCAGCGTAGTGTCTAGATTAAGCCCTGATGCATTGTGCGGTTAGGTCTACAAAAGGGTGTGCCAATTGGCATGAATTAGAGTCAATTCAAGTTCTTTCAGGATTATATGATGGATACAGTTTTCGTTAGTTGAATATTTGTTAATAAAGAAATAGTTTCCTTGGCTGCTTTACTAAGCTTATATATTATGATTTAACTGTCTTCCAACTTCCATATGACAAAATTTGTGTTCTTCTATGAAGGAAATGGTAACAAGGATGGCCTATTCTCTGTTCTCCTAAGAGACTATAATTCTCATGCTGCTGCAAGTTGTATGAATCGATTGGCTAAGTTAAGGTAATATATTTTTTCCCCTTGTGTCATTCAAGTCATGCACTCTTTTTTCATCAATGATTTTTGTGGGATAATGATGGAATCATGAGGAGAAAATTAACTCACATTCTGTTAACTAATATTCTTATTATTGTATCTAGTTTCTCACAGCCCCACAAGATCGATGAAATTAGGGTTTTTCTTTCAAGATGAATGAGCTTTCCACAAAGTTCTTTTGTGACTGAGATGACTCAGAATACCTTCTTCTATGAAGTGCCTTGGAACAACTTTGCACTATTTATGAACATCTTTTACAAGCAAAGGAGCATCTTTAAATTCTACAATGACTCATTACAACTCCACTAGGGCGCCAATGACTTGCAACCATCTACACAGGACTGCCAACTTGTAATACAACTTTGTTATGATTTTCTCAGTTGGCAAGTAGCTCTGTGTGGACTCACGAGCTGTGTGAGTGTTTTTTGAACTGATGAACAACTCTGGAAGATCTGAAATCTCGAACAACTTCCATCCACTAGGGAAGGAATGAAATCACATAATAGTTCCTCTAAGTATGTAGATGTCACCTCTTCTTTTTCTTCTTCACCTCCTCCTTCCATCACCGGTGCTAAAGTTTGACACTCTGTTAAATATCCATTGAAAGATACATTTGTCAAATCAAATTGTGGGGTAAAAAGATTTGAACAATATTCATTTAATTCACAGGAGGAAGAGTCTCTTAATAGTCTACCTCATTGGTGTCTGTAGGTCACCTTTTGCTACATATCTTGCATTATATCTTACACCTTTCAAGTGATCCATCTATTTTATAGTTTTGGCTATGAACTATTTTACACCTCACTAATACAATATCTTTAGGTTTTGTATAATGACCATATTTTTGTTCTTTTCTATTACATTCATTTCCTTTAGGTGTGAATCTCCCTTTTGAAAAGATATTTAAACAACTCTTCAATGTTTCCTTTCTTCCTTTGGTGATCAATGATTTTGAGGATCGCAACAATTTATTTACCTCAGCTGTTAATTGTTAGATTGGATGGACCGGCTAGTGGGGGTGAATAGACGACCTGCAATCAGATTAACTTCTTCTCTTTCTAATGAACTTAGCAAGGACAACACAACAGTAACAACTAAGCCTTATTTTATTGTGGATGTTAAGGTGGATGTGTAGACACAACAATAACAACCATTGAGTTCTATCTTCTATTATATCGTTATCTATACTTAAATAAATTTTATCTTATTTTATTGTTGTTAACCATATCTTTTTTGGTCTTCCTTGTATGATATGCGTATTTGTCATAGTTTCACATCGCCGAATCTAAACATTTATTGGTTGTCTAAGTACATTTCTCTTAATAGTACATTTCTCTTAATAATACATTTCTCTCAATAGATGCAACTCTAACTTTCTCTCTAATGCTTTCATTTTTTATTCTGTCTATTCTTGTATGTCCACACATCCACCTTAACAACCTGGGAGGTTGTTAATCAAAGGTTGTGAAAAAGCGTACTACTGAAAGCTCCTTCGACAGAATCGGAGGCAGAGTAGCCTCTTACAGTAGTTGAAAGTATAGAAGCTTAAAACTGAAACTAGAACTGAATACCAAGTGTGTTCTTTACAACTAGCTTTAGGGTGCTATTTATAACCTCCTGATCGAAGTTACTGTTTATTGAGATGACACTATTGAGGTGCCTCAATAGGCTCTAGGCGCCTCAATATGCTTCAGGCGTCTTCACTTGGATAAAACTTTCTTTGAGTCGCAACGGCTCGTTTGTTGATCTGGCATGATTGAGGCGCCTGGATCCATTCGAGGCGCCTCGGGCCATCTAGGGCACCTCGAGCCCACAACGACTCTTTAACAACTTACTCTCTTGATGCGCCTGAAGCCAACCCAGGCGCCTGAAGCCAACCCAGGCGCCTCAAGTCTTCAGGGCGCCTAGAAACATCCAGGCGTCTGGAATGGTCAACACCAGTTGTTGCCCATTTTTCATTCCGCTTGCTTGAGTGATGCTCCGACCGTCTAGAGTTGAGCTCACTTGAACCCAACTCCGACTTTCTACTTGAGCAGACTTTCTCCTAGCTTTTCGTCCCTCGGATGCGCCGCACGTGTCCTTCTTGCTCCATCGGTTTACTCTTCCACAGATCCTCATTCGTTGGATGTATCAAGCCCTTTGACTCCCTTCCGATGTCATCCTTCTCACTCGCTGCTTCTTTCTCTCGACTTCTTATGTTCGTAAGTTCTTGCACACTTAAACATAAGACATCAAACTAACACATGCCCTAATTTAACTCTGTTAATCAATATCAAAATTACCCGGGGTACTTACAATCTCCCCCTTTTTGATGTGTATCAACTTGAGTTAAAGTTAGGGATAACAAACATGAAATTGATTTATATAAACAATCATAACTACAAATATTGCAATTAATACAAGAAATAAAATTGCAATCTCCCCCTGAACTTTACCTCTATAATTTCTCCCCCTTTTGATCACATAAAAAATGGATAAATAAACAGGAAAATAGACAAAATAAATATGAAAATTATTTTAGGGGTTGTAGACAAATGATCCAAGGTTCTGTACTTTTATTGCAATTTTTAACAATTAAACCTTAGATTTGCCAAAAATAACTTAAAAATAATTTTTAATGTTTGAAAAATCTTGAAAATATTTGTCAATGTCGAACAAAATCAATTCGATCATAAAAAAAATTTCCACAGGGAAAATATTTCTCTTATATCAAAAATTAATATTTTTGTATAGAAATAGTTTTTTTTGAAACTAAATGTTTAAAAATGGATTGATACATCAAAATAACTTGCCAATTTTTTGAACATGTAAAAGATAATATTTATCTACAGTAAAATCAAGTTTTTCAAAAAATAATCTCTGAAAGATTGTTAATTTAAAAAATTCCATTTTCCTTAAGAAATTCATAAAAAATTCTTTAATTGTAGAAAAATCTTGAAATATTTTCTACCAATAGATAACATAGTTTTTTTATCACAGTTTTTTTTTAAATAAAATAGAAAGAGTACGATAACTCATTTTGCCAATAATGGTAATATTAAATAGATTAAATTCTAGCAATTTAAATTATTTCTAGCAATAAAAAAAATCTAATGTATTAAAATAGATTTTGGAATTCAAAACAAATTTTTCCCTATTGAATTTATCAAATATTTTCATGGAATATCATATTTTGCCACTTTTGCAATTTGACTCCTATGATTTCTAATATACCAATTAAACCCTCTATTATATCTAACATTTCTTTCTAGAGCACATACATTTGAACACCTAGAGTTTTTTTCTTAATTTCATTGTTTTTATTTGTTCTATTTTTGCATTTTCAATTTTAACTTTATCAAATTCTTCCTTGAAGCATGCATTTTCTATTTTATTTTCTAATTTAGTGTTGATCCTTTTTAGATCCACGTACTTGGTTCGTTATTTGCATAAGGTTCTATACAACATTTTAATAGCTTCGTAAAGTTGATCAGAGGAAAGGATACGTTCCTCACTTATCGTGTTTGATTCGTAGTTAGATGCTCCTCCTTCATTGATGTTTTCTTTTGAGGTGGCTTCGTCGTCTTTTTCTTGATGAATTGCCATTAGTGCTAGTCCGGTGTATTCCTTGGTCTTGGACTTTTCTGATGACGACTTGCTCTATATTGCTTTGAGGTTCTTTTGTTTGGATCTTCTTGACCCTTTATCTTTTTCTTTTTCTTTGTTCTTTAATCTGGAGCATTTGTTCTTGATATGCCCTTCTTCATTGTAGTTGTAGCACTTCACGTTCCTTCATCCTCGTAGAAACTTTTTGGCTATTGTCTTATCAAAGTTGTTAGAATTAAAAAACTTTTTAAATTTTCTTACTATAAACGGCTCTTCATTATCGTCGAGGGATGACCCTGAATCCGGTTCGGTCTTTTTTGCTTTTCAGGTGGTGTTGTTGTTTGACTTTTCTATGCTTTAAAACCTACCATCGAGATTTGTGAAGTTCAGAAGTCAAAAATAAATTTTCTAAACTACTTACCTCGAGGTCCTTAGAGAGGAAGTAGGAATCTACTATTGACTTCCATTCTAGTGTTCTCGGAAATGCATATATTGGTTAGTTGATTTCGGAGCAAGTTCCGTCTTGCTAGTTTAGCCTCCAAAGTTCCTTCATGCAGCTTTAGGAACTTCTCCCAGAGTTCTTTTGTTGGGTTGTAAGAGGCTAAGAGCCAATCTGTTGACTTCTTAAGGCGGTAGTATAGTTAGCATATGGAATTCTGCTTGCCGTTAGCCACGAAGTCAGTCTGTTGCTTTTTATTCTAGTGGTGCTCTTCCCTTTCTTCGTTCTCATCTTTGGGTGCTTCAAAACCATTTTTAATTGTTAGAAGAATATCAAAGTCGGGTTTGAAAAATAGCTCAATTCGGGGCTTCCAAAGTGTGAACTCCCCTTCGAACTTCGGTGGGTCAATGCTCGATTTGACTATCTTCTTGTTGCTTTAGTCAGCGGTTAATTCTTCTAAGGTGTCTTGACTCTGATACCAATTGGTGGACCAGCTAGAGGGGGTGAATAGACGAACTATAATTAGATGAGCTTCTTCTCTTGCTAACGAACTTAGCAAGGACACACTTTAATTAATTAAAAAGAATAACATAAATATAGTAAGGGGATAGAAGATTTACTTGGTTACAATTAGGGTGGTTGTCTAAGGCCGTGAAAAAGCGCACTATTGAAAGCTCCTTTTTCGACAAAGTCGGAGGCGGAGTAGCCCCTTATAGTAGTTGAAAGTATAGAAGCTTAAAACTGAAACTAAAAATGAACACCGAGTGTGTTATTTACAACTAGCTTTAGGGTGCTATTTATAACCTCCTGGTAGAAGTGACCGATTACTTTAGGGTGCTATTTATAGCCTCTTGGTCGAAGTGATCGTTTGCTGACGTGGCATTATTGAGGTACACAATAGGCTCCAGGTGCCTCCACGTGGATACAACTTTATTTGAGTCGCAATGGCTTGTTTCTTGGTCTGGCGTGATTGAGGTGCCTGGATCCTTCTAGGTGCTTGGATCCATTCGAGGTGCCTTGAGTCCACATTGATTGGTTAACGACTCACTCTCTTGAGGTGCCTGAAGCCAACCGAGGCCCCTCAAGTCTTCAGGCGAACTGGAGGCACCTGGAAACATTCAGGCACCTAGAATGGTTAACACCAGTTGTTGACCATTCTTTATTCCGCTCGCTTGGGCGATGCTGCGGCCGTCCAAAGTTAAGCTCACCTGAACCCAACTCTAGCATTTTTCTCGAGCAGGCTTCCTCCCAGTTTCTCGTCTCTCAGATGCACCACATGCGTCCTTCTCACTCCACTCGTATACTCTTCCGCAGCTCCTCGTCCCTTGGATGATCGAGCCTGTCGACTCCCTTCATGTGCCATCCTTCTCTAAACTAACACAGGGCCTAACTTAACTCGGTGTATCAACATCAAAATTAATCGGGGAACTTACATTAATCTGTCTCTTACGTCCTTGAAATTCATTTTACTTTATTATTGTGCAACTCTAATTTCATTATAATATATGCAAACACTGATATGCCCCAGATGGCTTTGATATTTTATTTTACTAATTTTGTTCAACTATCTATATTGGTGTATCCAGTGCCAGATTCATAGGGAACCATGGATTTTCAATTGGCATTGATGATGTCCAGCCTGGAGAACATCTCAATCAGCAAAAGAAGAAAAAAATTGATGATGGATATAAAGAATGCTATGACCTTATCTCTTCATACAGCAAAGGACAACTTACTCTGCATCCTGGTTGCAATGCAGCTCAGACTTTGGAACATATGATAACAGGTGTATTGAACACAATTCGAACTACTGCTGGAAATGTAAGCGCACTGTTATTTATTAATGACTTTTTATTTCTTATTCCTTTGCGGGACATTTAGCATTTTGTACTTATTTGTTTGTTATTCTCAGGTCTTTTTCCTTGTAATATGTTATTATCTATGAACTAAGGAAGATTAATGTGGTTTTTTAAGTTCAACATATATTGCTGTGTTATCAAATTACCATTGTAGTTAATTTAGAGAAATTTTTTACCGTATCTATGTCTACATCCATTAGTTTTCAGCTTTAGAAATTTTTACGCTAGTTTCTTACTTATCCTTTTACTTCAGGTTTGTATGAATGAACTCCACTGGAGAAACAGTCCCTTGATTATGTCACAGTGTGGTTCTAAAGGTTCTCCAATCAATATCAGCCAGATGGTAGCATGTGTTGGTCAACAATCAGTTGGAGGTCGTCGTGCTCCAGATGGATTTATACATCGCACTCTTCCACACTTCACTATTAATTCAAAGACTCCTGCTGTAAGTTTACTGATAATATTCTTATTCTCTGAACCATGTCTCTGAAATCTGTGTACTTTTTTTTTTGTATTATAGGCCAAAGGCTTTGTTGCTAATTCATTTTACACTGGTTTGACGGCTACGGAGTTCTTCTTCCATACGATGGGTGGACGAGAAGGTCTTGTGGACACAGCAGTATGGATCACTCCCAATGACATTTACATTTTTTATTTCTAAAAGTTGTTTTAAGTGTTCAATGTTTTTCATTGCATTTTTACACTTGTTTAGTTTGAGTATCAGTAGTGCTGTACTTCTTTTAATCCACTTGGAATTTTCATGCAAATCATAGGCAAACCCTGGATAAATTAACAATTCAGCACTTCAATTTTCATGTGAGAAGAATCATCCTTTTCCACTTTTTGGAAATTTACAATCAAGGTTGTCAATGATGATATGTATCATGAATCTTTTTTGGTGAATTTTCAGATCATGCATTGTAAGTTAAAGCATGTTGACCAAGTTACAACATTATTATGTCATAAAATATATATGATTTGTACCTTAATTGTTAAAAATCATTGTCACAAAAATTATTAACCGAGTAAAAAAAAATCCCTACCTTAATTGGAATAATTATTGCATCATAAAATATATAAAATCATATTATTATTCTTATTTAATAGCATAATATGATTTGTCACTTCTCATGACATCAGCTTCATTTTCACTGTCAATTCGAATCTTGATGTGACAAGACCAAACTTTAAAATTTCAAGCCGTGTCAAAGTTTCGGTCTTTGATCGGAACGATGATATTTTTAGTATTGTGCCAATGTTTTAATGCATGATGCCGGTAATGTATTGGAGATGAAGAATAAAAGAGATGAAGTTTAAGGAGACATTGTTGGTGTCGAGCATGGTTTTAAATCTTGTACCATGCTAGGTGATATAGTTGAAAAATATTGTTTTGATAAATTACTAAAACTCAATACCCTTCTGGCAATGCCTCGCTCTGCTTTATTTTCTTCCTCCAACCTCTAATCTAATATGTAAGTAGCACCATGCATTGGAGTATTGGCATGATACTGGAACGGTAGCTTTCCGGTCATTATCCTTCGGATCAAAGATCAAAACTACCGAGATTTTGAATTTTAGTGCCGAATGGTATTGAGTTTTGATTATGTATCGGAACAACAATACATTGCGACGGTTTCACCAAGCTACAAGATTTCAAACCATGGACAAGACTATTCTTCCAGTCAATCATTGTTGAGTGTATACTTCTCCCTTGCCTTTGATCTAAGTCTCTGTGCAATGAAGTTTTCAAATGTTGTCATCGAGATGACTTAGGTATATTTGTATTGACGTCCTAATTCTTCCGTTTGGAGATCTTTAATGACAATAGAATACTAGTATATTACTATCTTCTCTTTCCTTTTTTCCGAGGATATGAATTTGATAAATTTCTAGCTTACTCCACCAAACATCGAACACGATAACAATGAAATCTCATTTTGTATCTGCTTTTGAAGTTCTACTGTTTCACACAGATTTTTTTTTACAAATACTTGTTTCTTTTACTTTGTCACATATTTAATTATCTGTAGCATAATAGGTAAAAACAGCAGAAACTGGGTACATGTCCCGGAGATTGATGAAAGGCTTGGAAGATCTCTCCGTTTATTACGATCAGACAGTGCGTAATGCTAGTGGAGGTGTAGTACAGTTTCTTTATGGAGATGATGGCATGGATCCAGCAAAGATGGAAGGCAAAGACGGCATTCCCTTAAATATGGATCAATTATTTATGAAGATTATGGTTAGTAGTTCAGCATTCGAATGCAGTTTTTTTCTGTCCCCAATTTTTTAATATGAACATCCACAGAACCGATTGTTATCTTCTGTTACAGGCAACTTGTCCTCCTAGAGAAAAAAACATGTTATCTCCAGCCGAAATTTCAAAATTTGTGGAGGACAGATTGGCAAAGCATGATATGTCACCTGAGGGTGGTTGCTCTGCTGCTTTCAAAAGCTCGTTGTCTGATTTTGTCCATAAGCGTGTCACTGCTTTGGAATACACAAGGAAAGCACTTCAACTCGATGAAGCAGTTGTAGAGAAACGTTCCGGTGCATTGGAAAATGTTGCAGCTAATATATCAGGAATTTCTCCTAGACAGCTGGAGGTTTGATTGTTTCTAGATGATCTTGAAGATTTAAACAAAGTTCTTTTATTTTTTTTCCAATTTATTATTAAATAATTTCATGTTGTTCTTTAAAACTTACAGGTAATCATATAAATGACTCAACATTCTGTTAAGAGTATTAGAGTCAGTAGGATTATTAAGTACTAGGTTTATCTTTTATTGTGTCCCATATATACCGACGTAATTGTTATCTCATATTGAATGCTACATAATATTCCCTATCTTCAAACTTTAACATGTTTGGAATCCTTTTGTTATTTGCTACAGGTTTTTCTAGAGACATGTATATCACGCTATCATTCAAAAAGAGTTGAAGCTGGAGCATCAATCGGTGCGATTGGAGCCCAAAGCATCGGAGAGCCAGGGACACAAATGACATTAAAAACTTTTCACTTTGCTGGAGTTGCCAGCATGAGTATCCTTTAATGATATTATGTTAAAACTGATGATCGAATGCCCATTTTTCATTTTTGTCCTTTCAATATTTAGTTCATGTTCTAGATTTGTATGTTAACTCATCTGAGACCCTTGCTTGCTTTGTAGATGCATCTCTCACTTTCTGTTTAATATTCACGTTACTTATTCCTTTCACATCAACATGGACATATCATATAGAAGTTATTTCTTGACTGAGCATCAGATGTCACACTTGGTGTCCCACGTATCAAGGAAATAATAAATGCATCTAAAAACATAAGCACACCGATCATTACTGCTGTGCTTGAAAATAACAATGTCCATTCTGCACGCATCGTGAAAAGTAAAATAGAGAAAACAACCTTAGGGGAGGTATGTTTCTTACTATGTACTTGGGTTAAAGTGAAGACGAGTTATAGGAAAAACTCATTCCATCTTTTTTTTATGAAAGAATTCTAACTCTATAGATACTGATCCTGCTGTTATCATGAAGGTTGCTGCAGCGATCAAGGTTGTGCTGAAACCAGGTCAACAATGTATATCGATAAAACTTGACATGAACCTAATTGAAGCATTACAAATGGGAATCTCTGCTGAATCTGTGCGTCATTCAATCCTTGGTCATCCAAAAATAAAACTAAAAGAACAGGTGAAGTATTCTCATTTTTTTTTTTTGAAATATTATTGGCTCTTCATTCTGTCTTTTCCATTTTTTGTTTTTTTTTGGCAACAGCATGTACACAGTGTAGGCTATGACAAGCTGAAAATATTTCCCCTGGAAGTTGATAGAATGAAGTTCCAGTCTGGACTACACAATTTAAAATCCATGCTTCCCAAGGTTGTTGTGAAGGTAAATAGCAATAGCTGCTTTTATCGTCATTTGAAATTTCATGTAGTCTGACAGACTTCTTTATGGAAGTTCTATGAATCTTTTAATTGTTTACCTTAAAGTTAAGGTACAAGGCATTGCATTTCTTTCTCAGGGCTTTTCATCTGTCGAGCGAGCAATTATCAGTGAAAAGAATAAAGTATACAGCCTGTTGGTTGAAGGGTCAGTATGCACACTTCTATTCTCTTATCAATTGTTTGAATATTGCAATTCAAATTAAAGACTTTGTTAGCAACGATAAAGGATAAACTTTATTTAAATATATATGACGATATAGTAGAGGATCAAATCCAATAGTACAAGAGAATCTATATAACCGACCCCACTTATTAGAATAAAGGTTTGATTGTTGTCGTCGTCGTCGTTGTATTGTAATTCAAATTGAAAAATTCACCAAAACATGCAACCTTCTTTTACAATGGTCAATCCTTGATATAACAAATACGATGAAAATATCTAGTTGTTTATCTTAGGGGTTCTAATATCTCTTGATCTACAATCATACGAGACTTGTTGTATGTGTCGGTGTTCAGGACGAACCTTTTAGGAGTCATGGGTACTCTGGGAATTGATGGAAGAAAAACGACAAGTAACCATGTTATGGAAGTTACGCGGACACTTGGAATTGAAGCTTCGAGGAAGAGCATCGTCAATGAAATTCAATATACCATGAGCAGCCACGGCATGAGTATTGATGTTCGCCACATGATGCTTCTAGCAGATCTTATGACATACAAGGTAACAAATCTTGATAGTATCTACCTGTTCAATGCATGAGTATCGATTTTTTTGCAACAGGGTGAAGTTCTCGGGATTACGAGATTTGGCATTTCGAAGATGAAAGAAAGTGTGTTGATGCTCGCGTCGTTCGAGAAAACCGCTGAGCACCTGTTCAATGCTTCCTATGCTGGCCGGGACGATCAAATAGAAGGTGTGAGCGAGTGTATCATAATGGGCATCCCCATGCAGCTCGGTACTGGAATACTTAGAGTTAGACAAAGGTACATCACTTTAATACGATCGAAGCATCTTCAGTTGTCATTTTGTCATTCTTGCTTGCAATATGCTTTAGTTGCTCATTGAAACATTGCTCAACGGGACGATGACATTCTCATGACAGAGTTGACAATCTTCCTGAATTGAAGTATGCACCTGATCCTATTTTAAGCTGAGAGTTTTAGTCAAGCGGCATTCGAGTTCATCCATGCACTACTGAGATGATGGCGTACAGAATCTAGTAAAGATATGTCAACCATTGTAGTTTCGATTCTGAACATATTTAGTTGTCATGTCATACCACACCGTGTACAATACTTCTGACTGATTCCTTATCGAAATCAAACTTCATAATACCTTTATTATTTTGAGATGCATTATGCCCCAGATGGTTTTTGATATTTTGTTTTCTACAATCTATATTGTGCATTCAGTGCCAGGTGGCTATGCCATGGATTTTCGATTGGCATTGATGATCTTCATCAGGTGATGTATCGAATCTGACAATGACAAAATGTCCATAACAATGAAAATGTTGCATTACTGTTTAGCAATTGGCACTGATCTTCTTTTGGTTCTATTCTCAGCCACTGGCGGAGCAACCATCTGTCTGTCCTCGAGATTTTTTTTCGGTGTGGTTCCTAACTTTGCTATTTGGAGATGAAACAAAATCCAACTAAATCCCGCATGCGGAAATGTGTTCCAGCAGTGTTATCGAATTTCTCAATGTAAATTTGTCATGGTTGTTTGAGGTCCAATCTCTTGGTGTCGTATTTATTGTTTGGTAATGCATTTGCTTGCCATTTTTGGATTATGATGCGAATGTGCTGTCGTTGAATGTTTAAATTGTGTTCTATTCGGCCTTTATTTGTCAGTAACCTACAATAAGCAATATGGTTAAGGGAAGTAATTGTAGTTGTTCATTCCCTTTTATAACTATTTTGAAGTTCAAAATTTCACAAAATTTGAGAAAATAATAATAATATTTGAATTCTTAAGATTTGTTTTTTTTACATTAAATAGATGTGTTTTTACTATGTAGTAGTTATCAATTGCTGCTAAACATATAACAGCTATTCAGTAGTTGTTATATGTTGTGGTTAAGTTTTAAATTTTACAATTTCTAAATATTATTATATAACAATTTTTTTTTTAATCAAATTGATAAAATTATTAAAACTTTATTAAAATTATTTTAAAAAGTTGTAAAATTAATAAGAAAATGATCAAGTTCTTTTTTTGAGAAATTTTTAAGAAGATGGTTGACCTCGTTTAAGAGGTTGGAAAAGAAGCATGATAACAACAGATCTCAAGTTATATAAATATTCCCAACTTGTCATTGTATAACATAGCAAATATCAATTTACAATAGATCTTAAATTGTTTCTTTTTTTTTTCACCTAACAATAGAAAGAAGCAAATTTTCAACAACACATTTCAGATTTGATAAGTCACAAAAATCATATAATATAGTTTTATTATATCATAAAATG
Source organism: Kaempferia rotunda (assembly GCA_037177415.1). Taxonomy (NCBI): domain Eukaryota; kingdom Viridiplantae; phylum Streptophyta; class Magnoliopsida; order Zingiberales; family Zingiberaceae; genus Kaempferia; species Kaempferia rotunda. Next base: position 4,895,723 of record JBAMIB010000061.1, on the reverse strand, counting down.
TTGATACATCTTATATATAATATATATGATATTCTCAGTTAAATGCTTGCCTGAACAATGTTTAGCATCTTGTTTTATAATTTTTCTTTTCATATTTTTAACTTCAGATGCTTTCATTATCTTTAGTCTTTTGCTAGAAAATCTAAATATTCGGCAAATATCAATTAAAGAGATTCCTTTTCATTCACAAGAAAAAGGAATAGTTCATTAAACACACATAAGTTAGTGGATAACATTCACTCCAAAGGAACATCTCCGACTAACATCAAGTCATTATCTTTGTCTTTGTAAGTGATGACATATTCATATCCATTGCAAGTTTCTTTTCTTCGATATTTCTCCTATAAAAAAAAAATGAGAATCAATCATTTGCAATAATAATGATTAAGAAATACAAAAACATATCAGCTTGTGATGATAGCAGTAATTAAGCCATGCTTGTTTACTCAAGGGAAATCATTTACATATGCTATCCAAGGCCTTCCCGAGCTCCTTGCACCCCTTGTCAACCTTGAGGTCCATCTTCCTCAAGCATGGAGTCTCAATCATACTAACCCTTCACAAACAACCAGGCAGCATCCATCTTCATCTTTGCCTTTAGTTGCGTCTTAGCATTTCATCAAACAACTAACAGTTAAAAAAAAAGAACCATCCTACCTAAAGCACACAAAGTTCACATCTTTGATCCTAAATAAAAAATTTCCTTTGCCACTAGAGACGCACCAACACTCTTGCGACCGTAGTCACACTCTAGCGAAAAATTGAAGAAGTCAGTCTCATCCTTCGGAAGCGCTCATTTTTTGCCCCTCATAATCGGCTTCTCCAAAGCATCGGAGCCCGACAGACCAAACCGTAGCTCGTTGTCCATTGAAGGATCGTAAAGACGCTAGAGGGGGTGAATAGTGTTTGTCACATTTTTAAAAATCACAAGTAAAAATATGCAACAGAAAAAAAAGAGAGACAAATAATCACACGCTAACACAAGTTCCATTTACTTGGTTCGGAACCTTCGACGACTCCTACTCCAAGGTCTGCACTCATTGAATGCTTTTAATGAGCAATCACTATAAGCTCGAAAAGATTATAAGAAGTTAAATATAATGCAGGAATAATAAAAGAATACTGACAACAGAAGGAAAGAAGAAGCTTAAACATCGGTTGTTAGAGC
>JBAMIB010000061.1:4838418-4853791 GCA_037177415.1 Kaempferia rotunda | reverse complement strand
ATCAACTCCCTGCGCACCAAAGATTAACGACAAGCGTTAGCAACCAAACAGGAGACAGCAGCCGATGAAGCAGGTGGTCTAGAAACTGTATAAGATGAGCCAATGGGAGGTGCAGGAGTAGGAGCCGGCTGATACGAAAAATTAGGGTAGCATCGAGCAAAGTAATTCTTGACCACAACTGACAATGTCCAAGATACGGGTGTGAGACACGCTAGCCCTGCGCTGGAGAGTGCAGCTGCTCCCATGGCAGGGAGGACCATGGACTAGTGGGAGGAGCACCGGTGGGTGGATGAGCCACGAGAGGTGGATAAGGCGGTCGACGTGAGGAGGCAACAGATCGGAAGGCAAGGGCAGTGGCCGGAAGAGTGATCTGTGTATCCCTACGAGTGGCACGATGGGCTTCATGATTGAGGAGCTTCTCATGAAGTTTCTCAAACGAGATTGTAGTGTCCCAGGCTTGAATGACATGGGCAAGTTCCTTATAGTCATCATGAAGACTATGAAGGATTTTAATGGTGAGGTCTTCAATGTGAAGAGGTGCATTCATGAGCATCAGTTCCCTTGGATTTGAGAAGCTGTATAAATTTAGTGATAAATTAAGAGCCTTTGACTGGATTAAGAAACGTTCACTCTCGGCGCCCCCGCTAGCCAGTCGACGTTTTAAGTTGTGGAATGCGATCAGCCTCTGCTAATTCCCCCAATTACAAACGAAAAGAAGTCAGGGAGAATGGACAGGTCTGGGGAATTCGCCATCAAGGGTTGGGACTAGACTGTGGGGTTTTCTAAAAAAATGATTAGTAAAATCTGGAATCTAACTCAATTGGGAAGTGTTCGCACTGAGGAGATTACGAGGTTTTATAGATTTGAGAGCGGCAGTCAACAATGTTTGGTGAATTTTTCGACTAATCCCGTACGCAACCGATTCATCCCAACACAAAAGTCATCATATCTTCCAGTTTAGTTCACCCATTTTTAGCAAATTGTCAAAAAAAAACAAAAACAAAAACAAAAGGAGAATTCTTTGGACGGGCTTTTTCGTAACAATAAAAAATAGTAGGGAGTCAATTGTTAAATTTACTGTGCGCTTCATTGTTTATAGATCTTTGTATATACTTCAAATAAATAAATTTATCACTTGCAATTTTAATAAATATGCTATACATTTTGAAAATAAAATCGAAGTATATGTATTAATGGCATATATTTTCAAAAAATCTAAAAGTTTTTTTTTTCAAAATGATAAATTGTATTTATTTGTCAATTATAAAATATTTGATACCCTAGTTAATATTCTGAATCACAACCATATTTATTTTTGCATGACAACAAGGGCAAAAAAAAAAAATTTTAAATAAAACTCCACGGAGAATATGTAAAAGGCTAGTAATATGGGGAGAATTGGGTCTCTTGTTAAAAAAAATCATAAAATAGTTTCACACCTGAAGCCTGAAGGTCTTAATCAAAATAAAAAATAAACAAAATTGCAAATTAATAAAAATATAATAGGAAATAAATCAAACTACAAAATAAACAACATATTAAATTAAATTAAATATCTATCAAAACTTTCCTAATTAAAATAAAATTAATCTGCATCATAAACTGATAACAATTAATCAGCAAGATGATCAAGAAGATTTTCATGAGTGGAAAAGGCTAACAATTAATCAGCAAGATATACAACAAAAGCTTGATTTACTGAAAATCCAGATGGGAAACTGAAAATAGAACACTTAACCGAACTATTCTCTTTTCTGACAGTATATATAATACAACACACACGGACCAAGGAAAATAATAATTCAAGTCAAATCTGTACGTTAAAACAAACTCTCTCTATCCTTGCAACCACAAACTAAAAATCACCATGTAGACGTGCCTTCAGCATCTGTAAACCACAGCAGAATCATCACTCGACATCAATCAACCACAGCAAAACCATTTGCGCTGCATGGAATTAAGATAGCGGTTATTGGAGTGATGCAGGGAGGGCAGTCAATTTCAGTCAGGATCATAAGAGAAAAAGGGGGGAAGGATCGTACAGTTTTTGAAGGATACTGATAGGCATCATCCTGTTGTAAATTGCCTCCCTCATTCCTTGATGGAGTTGCACCGGAGTTACCGCCTGTCTTCTTTTCGTCCCGAGCTTTGTTGAATATGACGGTGAAGCCTTCAGCAGATGCGGGATTGTTCACATCCCACTCCCCGAACTTAGGAAGTGGTTGACCCTTATCCTGACGTGGTAAAGAGAAATAAAACCAGGATGAGAACACAAATTACATGGAGATAAAGCAAGAAAATAAACAAACAAGTTAAAAAAAAAAAAAAAAGAGAGTTGTATAACATCATTAAACAACTGCAAACGAATTAACACTGTGAGGGAAAATTTACTCACGATTGACCAGACATTGATAAAATAAAAACGAAAGTTAGGTTAGAGTGTTTTCCCCCATTGTACTGTGCCAGGGGCAATGTTGCAGACCAACTAAGAGCTATCAAGTCTATTATATTATTATATCGTAAGTTTTTCTTAAGTGTTTAATGACTAATAAGGGTTTTGCAGTCCGTCTTTGTACTCGATAATATTTATTAAAAAAACAAAAAAAAAAAATCACAAAACAAGTCTGCACAAATGCATACTGAGGAAAAGAACAAACCATATTGTTTTTTCCAGCACCAAGTGAAAGTTAACAGAATGTTTGAATGTAGATAGATGCTATCAACATTAGTCGAGCAACCTTCTTAGTTTTCTTACACAAACATTCATATTCGCGTTAAGTGTTCCTGTTATTTTTAGACAAAGACGAATGGGAAAATTTTATATATTGGAATTTGTTTGCAAGAGCTTGGAATATTTTGCAAGATAGTTTAGGTAGTTTACAACCAAAAAGGGAGAAAGGTTGACGGGGTTTTTTATGTAAAGATATAGTAATTGATGTTTCTTCACACTTTGGTAACAATGCCCGCACACATCCTATATTTAAAAGTGATCTCCACCAACTATGAAAATACTATAGATTCAATTTCTTCTTTTTTCAATGTTTTCTTACGATATTTCCTAGTTTTTTTTTTTCTCGAAAGTATTTAACTCAACAGTATCTTTATCATATCACTTATGCCTAAGAACTCACAGAAGCTAACTTTTACCACACCAGAAGAGACAAATCCAGATGCAAGGGAGCACAATTCGGACAAAGATTGGGATTTCACGTGGAGTCAAGGAATTTTGTTGGCTTGTTGCTGATGCAACATAAGAACTTTTTTTGTGTGAATAGATGGAGATCATGGCAAAATTTTATACAACATTGTTCAAAGATGAATAACAAGGTGTACGAGAAGGCAGAATAGCAGGTTAATACCAAGAATAAAGACAAAACAATGAAAGACAAGCGAGTAAAGGGAAAAAGGGGAGATGATACATTCACCCTGTATAGAACTATGGAAGTCAGATAGGTATTGTAGCTATCCCATGTCAGTTTGACTAAGCCCATATTGTTGTTTACGCTTACCACATCATACAAGTTATAATCTACATAATGGCATTTTGGGTACAGGTCATCCACAGTATACTCGAAACAATAATTGAGGTTAAATTGTAAGCTCTCTATTGATGAAAAGGTCTCTAAAATCGATGCAACTGTTTGCCAGATCTGTTATTTTGGTGATGTTTATCTACATAAATCAGATACTAAATTTGAAGCTACAAATTTCACAAGAACAAGAAAACCATCTAACCCGAGGTGGCACTTTTCAGATTCAAAGCAATTCCAGTATATTGAAATAGACGGTTCATGGAACTTTTTAAATCTGTCTAAGTTACCTCATTAAGAGTTCGGCTCCAATCAAAGACTACGAATTTAGTGAAAAAGTTTTTTATTACCCTAAAATTAGGAATTTAGGATCATCCATGCTTAAGCCATCAGCAAATTCCAATTCGGGGAAATTGTCAGGTTAACAAGCAAGATTAGTAGTAGGTCTCCTTAATAACTCATCTAAATGATATGATTTCCATATGCATCCAAGAAAAACAAAGTTCCCAAATCAGTCAAATGGAAAGCACAACTTCGGTCCCCAGTAAACATTTTTCTCAACCCACAAAACGAATCCATAGCAAAGAATATCCACAGTTCAAATCACTTGACGATCTGACAATCCAACTATGATCCATAGAGAAAAACAAGAGCGCGATCTCTGTAATCACCGATGGCAAAAAAAACCCAGTAAATTCAAGGTTTACTCGCCCAAAATAGATTCTCTTTCCGACAAATAAAACCGCTGAGCAAAGACGCATAAAATTTGGAAGCAAAGGAGATTGCTCACCGAATCCATGAACAACGACAAGCGACGCCGCGATGCAGACGAGGAGAACCGGGAAGAACACGAAGCGATTCCCTCGCCCTTCTCTACTACGCCTCCAGAGCAATTATACGTGTAAAAATTGATATTTTATTTCATCAATATTATTAGTATATCACAAACTGGGTCCCACAGATGCATTCCTCCTCTCCTCTGCCGAATTACCGCGAGCGTCAAAATATTCTTTTCTACCGTGGAAAAGGCATCGGCGCGGCTGTCGGCGGTTTACCCACCACAGCTGCATCGCCGTTGGATCGATTGTTTCTGCTTTCAGATTCGCAAACCCATTAAAAAAAATTCAAAACGGATTTTTATCTATTGCCGTACCAGAGGGGCCCACTTTCGGTTCACGTTGTTCGGTCGTCCGGTGAAGCCGTGGGTAGGGTTGTTTCGGTCGAATCTTTTTAGGGGAGAACAGTGGTTGACAGCGCATCTTGCCACCCCGAAGTATAACAGCTCTTGTGAACGCTAGTGGTGGAGTGGACATCAAGTGTTTGACTTTGTCAAAGTCAATGATCATTCTGGTTAGCGCCGTGAATACTAATAAAAAATATATACATATATATATGATAAAACATTAAAACTAATATTTAATATTTTTTAAAATTAGGTGCCAAATAACTGCACGAATCTTAAAGCTTTATCTCTGAAACTACAGATCGGATGGAGAATCTCCTGGATCTAGAAAAGGCTCCACGTCCAGCGCATCCGAATCCGCTAAAATAACCACACGTATTTTAAAGAAAGCCATTTTCATCCAGACGACTCTGTGCCTTCTCTCTAGGGTTTCTTGGCCAGTCCTTGCGCCTGTCGATTTCGTTTGTTTGAGTCCCCGATCGTTATTCAATGGCAACGGAGACCAAACCCGCGGCCTCTGAGGACCCTAAGGTCGATCTCTTCGACGACGACGATGAGTTCGAAGAATTCGAGATCGGCGAAGGTAAAATGTTTATTTAGGGTTTTTGTATATATTTATCCTGTGGGCTTAAAATAATAGCAATCTGCAAGAAGAAAACCAAACTTAGTTTTCCTTCTTTCCCAAAAGTAGCCATCTTGTTCTTCAAATCAGACTTATGATGTTCTCATCACGTTTTTTTTTTAGATTCGCCTATTAGATTGTCTTGGTCTGTGTAAATTTATGAGTAGGTAATTGCTTCCTTCACTAATCATTGTTCATCTAAGAGTTAGGGTATATAGGATAAATTTATTTCTTAATATTTTTCTTGGTGAAGACATGTAGTGGATGGATTTTTAGCAATGGAGTACAAAACGAGAAGGCAAAGTAAACATTTTGAAATATGTTCATTTGCAAATAATGTTGGGTTTGGAAGTCTTTTTCAGTTATGACCTTGTGATCATTATTGTAATAGCCCTGTTCTTTTGCTGATAAAGGGATGTGTTTCATTGGATTGCATGTTCTGAAAATTAATATGTATCCTTTCCTCTGTGTTTACTTTGAGGCAGAAGTGGGAGAATAATGAAGAAGTTTAGTGAATGAAAAGAAAAGAAAAGAAAAAAATGCATATATCTTACTGCTGCTTCAGTACATTACTTGGACAGATTCAAAATGAAGGATATAATATCATTTAATGTTTATTAAATGCTAAAATTTGATTTCCCTTAATATCCTTTATTGTTTATTGGATGTTAAAATTTAGCTCTACTCTGACCCTCCCATTTGGCCAACAGTACTGAAATAGACTAGATGAATTGGATGGAATTTAATTTCTTCTTCTCTACTTCTTTCCAGGCAAATAAGCGAAATTGATACTTCTAAATCTTTTTTTTTTCTTTTTATTACTTCCCAAGTAAACACAACATTTTGCAAATGGAAGGTTTATTCACATTTTTTTGAACATATGAAGTAATTCTACATGGAAAATAATGGAGTGATGTGAGGCATACAGCTATGGAACAGTAAGCACGGTGTTTTTAAATGACTTTATATAGTCATGGTTGATCTTGGTTCCTGTTCCTCCAGTTATTTAGATAGATTCATAATTAATTTTGAGAAAGTGACAACGGTGGTATTTAGTGTCTCTGTCTATAGCAGTTTTCAAGCTTATACAATCATTTTCACATATATTTTGATAATGTGAAGGTAATATCATTCAGTGACTTGGTTAAAATAGCTTGAGGGGCACAGCGGTGCAGCACATAGATAAGTTAACTTGTTTTTTCTTGTGAAAAGACAAAGTACTAGTAGTAATCATGACAAGAAAAGACAAAGTACTAGTAGTAATCATGTTTCTGCAATTTTTTCTATTCTTTCTCTACTGTTTAATTCCGGTGGCCCTTACTATGGTAGTATGGTTCAATTTACCCGGTGCGATGGTAAGCAGATGAACGGGTTTCCCAAGCAACGAGGGTTCAATTCCCACGCAGTGCAAATAAACGCCTGCGGCGCTCAACCACTCGGTGTTGGCCCAACTGCGCTTCCTGGATTTACTTGCTAGCCGGTGGGAAAATTTTGTGGGTCCAGACTGACCATCTTCAAGCGAATGAAGGGTAGAAATACTTGGACACCTGGGTTAATAGAAGAAATTTATTACTAGAACATCTCAAGTGATAGAATTAGGATTAATAACCTAGAGCATGATAGTTTCTGGAGTATGGTTTCAATACTTTGACTTGCCAACATTATCGGTGAGATAAAAATGAGAACTCGCAAAGTTAGAATTGTCCTTGCTTATTGATACCCAGTCCACTACATGGCTTTTGACATTGATTTTTTGCTTTTTTTCATCCTGTGTCTAGCACTATTAGCTTCTTACAAGGGACTGGTTTGTCCCAAGCTACTCTCTTGGCAAGCCTTGTGACGTGATGCAGCTGGGGATTATACTCATGCCCTTCCTTGCCTACACCATTGTCATCTTTGAATATGTTTAGGAGATTTGTATTTAGCAGCAAATGTCACCTGTAAAATTCTACATGCAGAATAAGTTCAGAAAGTTCGTTATGAATAAGTTGTGGATGTGGAGCTGAGTGGATGCGTCTTGGAAACCATAGTTGATTGCCTGTATTCTTGTTACTTCCAATGGGATATTTTTTTTAGCTATTGTCTAGTTCCTTTTTGAGAATACAAAAAATGTTTATGTAGGGGATGCTTTATTGCTTCCAGCGTCGCCTCATCTGCTAAAATTTATCCCAAAAATTTTGACAAATGTCAAACTCTGAATTGCTTATCTCTTTTTTGTTCAATATGTTGTCTGCGAACAAGGTTTAGTTTTTTGATCCTGATGAAACAGTTTTGATCTCTTCATATCCGACTTGATGAAACAGTTCTTTCTTTAAAAGAAATTTGAAAATGTACATTTTCAATTTGGTATTTAATAGTGGACATGATGAATTTAGATATTAAAATGTAATGAAATGTGAACAATATTGTAGCTGTACAGCTTGGTTCATTGATATTAATCTTGTGTATTGTACTCATTGCAGAATGGGATGATGAGAAAGAAGAAGACAAAGAAGTCGTGCAACAGTGGGAGGACGATTGGGATGATGACGACGTGAATGATGACTTCTCGCTGCAGCTTAAGAAAGAGCTCGAAAGCAACTCTGCCAAGAGTTGAATTTAAGTTGCCCCCACCCTGTTTTCTATTTTGATGCACTTATTAAACATATTAAACGAGCAACCATAGTTTGTTCCCACGTTAAAGTTTCAACTTGTGAAATCTAGACATCTGGTAATTTCAGATTTGGGATGTTTAACGTGTAAATCAACCAGGTGCTGGATCCAAATCGCTTTCTGATTTGCAACAAATGATCAGTTTGGTACACTACTCAAACCCGAGTATATTTCTTTACGAGAATAAACACATTGCATTGTCTCACTCCACAAATAAGCATCAAGAGATAGGAAAGGACTCGCGTCCAAACTCAGAGATAAGTAATTTGTTTATAGGTGATATCTTATATCTTACAGGGAAAGGCGTTAGGCTGAAACATGCATGCCCATGAACTTTTCAGCAACTTAAATTGATAATGAAATCATCTACAATTCTAACAGATTTAGACTTCTTTTTTTATTTTTAATCGTTCTTTTGCTTAGGCAACAGGTGGGCATTTATCAGCATCCAGTGATGTATCGACATCAGCAGGGGGCATGAATTGCCACATTGGATAGCTAGGGTAAGCAATGATCGGCATCATTAACTTGTGCCCAGCAGGTTGACCAGGGACCGTGAAGGGGGTAGGTATGACGGGCGGGTGAGCGGCATAGCTACTAGACCTTATATTCAGAAGTTTGATTTGCTGCTCTAAGCTTTCTTTTTCTGCCATCAGCTTCTGCTTCTCTTCACGGAGTTCATTCTTCTCGGCCTGAAGAACATTATTCAACTAACTGTAGATCGTTAACATAGAATGGCATATAACAAATTTTGGCTGTAAGGACTAAGGAGTGCCATTGCTACCATCCTATCAAAATGCCATGAAGCCATCAGTGCCAACTTTTCCAATAACAAAAACCAGTAGAAAAAAACTTACATGCAACCATTAACTATGCCAATACTGTATTTGCATGAGGTTGGGAAATAAGTAAAAAATCTTGAGAATCATTTACTGTCAAACGCAATAACCAGTAGTTTTCATAGCGAGCAAGGATTAAAACACAACAGTGCTAATAGAAATTGAATTATGAATTTGTAAATGGAAACATTTTGGGATTTTCCATCTGGTCTAGCTAATGAAGAAATTTCATTAGGGATTACCAGTGGAATATAATTGCGAAGAGTAACAGAGCAGTTTTCTAACACAGGATATTGGTTTATCACCAATCAGAATCATGTAAACATAATCTCTAGGGCCTAGGCAAACTTAATGAATTCAAAATAAGAAACCACCTGGAATGCATAAATGATTGTTCATCCAACTCTCATCATCTTTGTCAAAATCAAATTCACAACATAGACACTAACTGCTATACTATATGAAGGACCAAAGGAACCATGAGAGTCCGCCATTGTATGAAAGAGATTACAATCAACTTGTGCTACTCCCAACTATTAGGGTCAGCTTTACAAAATTATATTCCTCCACCAAACTCTATGACAGAAATATCATTATTTGTACTTAGAATCGTAATTCAATTTTTTATTAAGTTTGCCCAACATATAATATACTGGATAGGATATATCTAACACAACTCTAATTGATTCAACTTGTTAAAGAAACTAATCAAACATCTTCCTCCAGCTTATCATGGCAGTTTATTTAGGATTCAATCTAAATAGCGGCAATTAAACATGAGGGTTAAGCTCATAGGGATTTAAGACAATATCTTATATACAAGTTCAATCGGTTGGTCACTTCCATGTCCACAATAAAGAAAAGTAAATAATGAAAATGAACTTAGCCTTTGTTATATTTTGGCATTTCTTAGAAAAGATGATTGTTCCATTATTGTAGTGAAGGAAGTCAGTGCACAATGAATCAAAATACTAGAATGAGTTTTAGAACTAAGTTTTGTAGGCCAATACATAAATATAGGAATGATGCAGCTTCTCTAAAAAAAATGGTTTGTCTGTGTATGTGTTAAACTAATCACAAATATATTTTTCTTGTAATTCTTTATTATTCTGTATACCCTTTTCCAAGATCATTGTTGCCTTCTCAAAGGTCATCCTCCCCCATGGATATGGTCTCTGATGTTCCTAACATACACCTCTATATTATTCTTAATCATGCAATCAATTATAGGATAACCGTGGTTAAGTATGTGAGATTTATAAAATATGCATCCATTTGATTATAATTATCTAGTTTTTAGATCTATGTATGGTTTCACTTATTCAATGCACATACAACTCATTGGAAAATTATAGTCCAATTCAACCTGTATGATTGTGTTAGATTATGTGAACGTCATAATTTTCAATCTGAACCACCAAGACAATCAATCCAGGAGATTCTAGAAAGAGAAATGCAAAAGGATAGTCCAACTGACCTTGAGTTTTTTTGTCTTCTCCTCAAGAGTTCCATTTAATTCTTTAAGCTTTTGTGTCTCATTGCGGAGTTGAGTCAACATGCAAATAGCCTCACTTAGAATTGCTGTTTTATCAGTTTTCGGCTGCTTGTCAGGTTCCAGAAGAGAGGCCAATTCCATGAATCTAAAATTAAAACCAAAGTAAAAAATCTCAATCCATTTTGATCATTCATGGTAAGAACTGTGATCGTTGTTGGTTCACATTATAACTAAATAAGAAATAGTACCTGCCATTCAACTTGTCCCTCCTCATTTTTTCTCTACAAGCTTTGGTAGCGGGTTTACCACATGTTTCTGACCTAGCACTGCAACTAGAGAAGCTTCATAATCGTAAAAGTACCCACATGATGAAAAAAAATGAAATGAAATCTAATGAATAGGAAAAGTTTAAGCAGTTAACCGCTTTCCATTAACTGGTTCTTTGATGCTATCAAAATTTGCAAATGAGCTGTCAATTTTGGAATTGAAAGACCAAATGAGTTACAATTTAAGTAAAAATAATGCAATAGATGAAATATCCATACACATATGTAAATGTAAATAGTCTGAGGATGATAAGGCAGAGAAGCAAATTCCAGCAAGGGGAAAAGAAAAACAGATGATTTGCAATTTAAGCAAAAAAGAATGCAGTAAATGAAATATCTAAGTAGGTAAATATAAATAGCCCACGTATATATGAGCATAAAAAAAGAATAGCCCGGTGCACGAAGCTCCCACCATGCAGAGTCTCGGGGAAGGATCCATTGTATGTAGTCTTACCTTACTTTTTTACAAGAGGTTGTTCCAGAATTCGAACCCGTGACCTCTAGGTCACAAGGCAACAACTTTACCGTTTAGCCAAGGCTTCCCTTCATATGTATATATAAGCATAGATGCAAGTAAATCCCAGCGGAGAAATTGAAAATAAATTAATAAAAATAGAAAGAATGAAATAGAAAAGGATATAAAGTAATATAAGTTAATGAGAACTTGTAAGATTCAAAGAAAAACATAAATACAAATGGCATAAAATACCTGAATTGGCATTAGGAACCATAAGCATTTGATAAACCCAGCAGCAGTAGATGTAGCCTACATCCTTAAAAAACTTTATCCCAAATACCAGATAACCACAAAAAAAAGAAATATCAATGACTAAAAACATTTAACAATCAGATTAGTCTAGATCCTCAGACCCTAGATAGCAAAGTTTTTTATTGAGAGAACCAAGATGAAGTCTTATTTATCCTCCATATTTTTATCTTTTATACTCCAACTAATATTACAAAGATTAAATATCTTATGATACAAGCAGTATTACCCTACATAAATCTCATGAAATAAGGCAAATCAACAATCAATAAATAGATATCACCACCCCTAGAACAAATGCAGACCCACTACAGTCGAACAGCCATCAAGCATGAAAGTTCACAAGCGGTGACTCATTGATCCCTTATATTTACCAAATGAACTTGCCCATATTAATCGATTTGAAAAGTCTTTCAAAGTCAGAAACCATTGCTACAATGGCTATAGTTATGAAGCATCCAAATCTCATCATTATGAATGAAAGTGACACGAAACCTGGGTTACAAGACAAACCAAACGTAAACATCAGGCCCAAAGAAAGAGACGTCAAAATCACAAATTTCGGACAAAGGATTGTTTCGATTCGACAATAGAACGAAAGCCCTATGCTTCGGTGGTGAAATCACCTGACGCTAGAGGAAGAGTTGAATCCCTGAGCAGTCCAATAAAAACCACCGTTGGTCCCTGCAAAATCGCCCTCGGAAACGTGGATGTCGTCGATAAAGGACTCCAAGAACCAATCAGGATTCTCCGTAGAACCCATCGCCGGAAACCTAGGTGTTGCCGGCGGTGGACAACGAAGGATTCGGTGTAGGGAGATTAATCGATTTTTTTTATCACTCAAATCCTTTTCTTATTTTCTCCATCGGTGGATATATTTGCAAATTGTAGTTACTGAAGTTTTGTACCTACTGATTTACCTGACTTATTGTGAAAAGAAGTATGGAAAAACCGCGGGTCCCAACGGGTGATTGAAATCAATCGTATATATTTATGATTTCATTACACCGAATGCAATCCAATATATTTATTCTAAAACACAGCAAATCATATATGATTTCTTTTAGCTATGTAAGCATTGAACATATTAACTGAAATAGTTCTTCTAAAATTAGTCCACTCGTTAGAAGGCCCAATCACTGTAACAAGTTCTTCGTATACATCAACTGCATTATTATTTAGGGGTTTCTCTTGCTCTTCTTCATCTTTCATACTATCCTCATTATCCGATTGATAACCATCAAAATTATGAAGTAAACAACATGCCATGATGGAGTTAAATGTTTTTATTGGATAATATGAGTCTCTATCACATTTCTAGTAGAAGAATATTGAATAATTTTGGCGGTGGTAGGTTGGTGTCCTTCAGTTCAATCATTCAAATGGTATCTTGACCTCGAAATGGTACAAGAAATCCATCACAATTGGCATATCCAAAATCTTAAAAATTATCAAACAATTCATGAGTTTGTCTTAACTTAACTAGTCATGTTTTAGTTTCTAGTGTACAAATCATACCATGAGAATATCACAAAATCATTTCTCTTTCTTATAACATTTCTTAGAATGTTACCATCAGCTGTCGATCCTTCCCACCCAACCAAGACATAGATAAATTGCATATCTTTGGAACACTCCTAGTACAATAGTTGCAATTTCATTTTTTACACATTTGATAATGTAGGTTTGTCCTCTAAAGGCACACGAAACTTGATATGAGTCCCACCTTGAGCCCCTAAACATCCCCTATCATTAAAAACAAATTTATGAGTATATTATAACATATAAACTAACTTATATATAAATTAAATAAAGTACTTTATAAAATTTTCATCTCCCATCCATAGAGTCATCAGGTACTGTCCCCTCGGGACCATGTGATGGTTAAGACATAAAAAGTTATCACATTGTCACATCAGGTACGACCATATGTTTCTTAAGTAATTGTCCTTGAAGGCTAAGGCCTAAGTATAGTATTTATCACCTTTTTTTTTTTTAAATTAGCATTTATAACTCTGTGTGTTTCTGTGATGAGCCAAAATATGCATTGTCATAGCAATTTGTTCATCTACTAACATATTATTGGTCGATGAGAATATTCCAATTGCTTCAAATCTCCAGCATAAACGAACAAAAGTTGTCCTATTCATTCTAGTTAAATTGTTGCATACACCATCATTAGCATAGATTATTTTTTTCAATATAATTTCTTCTCTCATACAAATTAAGTTCATACATTAGCCTTAAATTAATAAACTTATTGTGATTTTCAATAAATCTAAGAACAATAATCCAAAACCAATTTACTAATTGCATTATGCTAAACCAAAAAATAGCACCGCTGTGTATTTCTTTGTCCTCGTTTGTTTTCTTGTTGCTAAACTTAATCTTGACATAGCTGCAAATTTAATAGAAAGAGCATAAATTAGCTAGTTGAAGGGAACTTAGGCCCAACGATAAAATTATTGCATTGTGACATAGAGTTTACTATTTCTAATCATAAAAATAACCTTTTATAAAAAAATATGGTAAGACTGTGTATAATAGATTCTTTCTTAGGACCTAGTTGCATGGTAGAAATTTTGTACATCGAACTATCCCTTTAACATATATTAGCTACTTATTTAGTCCTAATAATTTCACATAAACAAATTTGCTAAATCCTTGACCATCTTACACTAATATTGTCAAAACATATAATATATTTTAACAATAGATTCATTAACAAGGCACCACAAGTAACGTAAGAAATAATCTCCCATTATTCTTTGACCAAATGAAATGGTTACATACAACTTAACAATATTATATATACAAAATAAATTGCATATCAATGTTGAAAGGAGATAATGTATCGATGCACCCAACTCGATGAATCTTCAACACTATCCGTAAAAAAATCTGTAACCATTGAGCATAAACTAATCAAACTAAAAGCTAAAAATTAATGATCCAAAATCTTATGAGAAAGCTATTAGTAAAAAAACATTTAAAATTTCATAATGACACATTGACAAACCATGCACGAGCTTATAAAAGTTGTAAAAAAAAATCATAAAAAATATAATTTTATGAAGGATTTTTTATTTTTTTTTCAAAGGCTAGATGTGAAAATATTTTTGTGAGGACAAATTGAGACAGTGGAGCTGTGGAGGAAATAGATGTGAACAACGAGTGGAGAGGGAAGATGGCGCAAAGCTGATAGAGGTGAGAATGGAGAAATTTGGTTTTATAATATAAGGGATAACTTTGCCATAGAGGATAATTTTATAGGTAAGGCGCCTTCTGTCAGATAATCGTTAGGATCCTTTAGGGCCGGTTAGGAGGTTAAGAACTTAGAACTGAAAAGACAAAAACAAAAATACCTTTCTCAAAGCCAGTTAAAGCAAAACCAAACACTCAATTAAAATAGAAGTACTAAAATAAAAGAAGAGGCTACACAAGAATTTTACTTGGATCGCGATTAGGAAATCGCTACTCCAAGGCAGTGGAAGCGCAGTATAAAAACTCCTTCAGGCGGAGAAGCCTCTTACAGCAGTTGTAGAACAGAAACTTTAACGCTCAAGAATACAAGGCTTGGAATGGAATGGTGCATTTGAAACTGAAGATCTAGAGCCTATTTATAGGCTTTCACAAATCTGATCTCGGAGCTATTTAGGGCGCCTGGACCGTACCAGGCGCCTGTAACTCGGTCAAAACTCATCCCGAGACTTTTGGATCGAAACGACCAGGTTTGGTCAAATCAGCTTCCAGGCGCCTGGAAGGGAAAGTCAACAGTATGTTGACTTTCCTCCGGGTTAACCCCGGATGCTTCCGGTCGGGTCTGATTGCCTCCGTTTGTGTCCGATCGTCTCCGATTTCCTCCGATTGCTTGGGTGATGTTGGACATCCGGAATAGGGCTCACCCGAACCCATATCCGTCCTTCTCCTCGAGCGCGCTTCCTCCCCGGCTTCTCGTCC
>JBAMIB010000061.1:4821323-4838318 GCA_037177415.1 Kaempferia rotunda | reverse complement strand
AAAAACCGAGTATCGTATTAACATAAGCATAACATTTAATCAAAGTAACCATAGCATGCTAAATTATCATAACATAATAATCAAAAGTAACCATAGCATGCTAAACTAACATAGCATAATAACCTATCATGAAAAGAACATAAGCATACACTACAACAAATATGACTTTCCGCAGCGCGTCATCAACGGCGTACAGTTAAAGCACGCTGTTAATAATAGTTTTTACGGCGTGCCAAATTATGTGCGCTGCAGATAGTATAATTTTTATAAAAATAATGGCGTACAGAAAAAGTATGATGTTAATAAACTTTTTTACGACGTAAAAAGTACGCTGTTAAAATTTAATATTAATAGCATACAAGACACGCTGTTAATACTTATTAATATGATTAACGACCACGCTTAAGAAAATCACGCCGTCAATACCACACGTTTAAATATCTAATATATATCACTGCGACATTTTCATGAGACCGAAATCCCTAAATCTCATCGTCGTTCTCCTCTTCCTCCTCTGTCTCTCATCAACCACCGCCCTCCTCCCTCCTCCCTTCTCCCTTCTCCGCTTCTCCAGCTTCCGCTCCTCCTCATCCTATTCTCCTCCTCCTCATCGATCCTCCGCTCATTTTCTCTGCAAGATCATCGCCTCCTCCAGCCCTTCATCCGTCGATCGCGCCCTCAACGACGCTGGTGTCCGCGTCTCCTTGAAGGATGTGGAGGTCGTGCTCAAGATCTATTACTCCCAGCTGGGTGCCGCCTTTTCCCTATCCCATGATCCAAAAGTCGACATTTGAGAGAGGAGGAAGGGGAAAGAGATTCATCCGCTTCGGATACGATTGGTATGAGACTTGTATGCATGTACCTCTCCCTCTTTTGATTCTGCGTATGTAATTTTGAAGTTTTTGAATTGTTCCCAATTCATGTGAGAAACCCTAGATAGGAAGGAATATCGATGTTCGATGGACTGTGAATACTAGCTCAACAACAGTTTTTTACCTTCTTGCTTCAGATCACGTATTTTCTCCATTGGACAAGACTAGGGTTCCAAGCTATGATTGCTCCTTTATTTATATGGTATATTTTTCTCAATTCCACATCGATTTGCTTATGAAGTTTTTAAGCTATCAATCCTCAAGTCCCTACTAAAGGAATCAGAAGTAGTCGATGTTACTTCATAATGTAGTTCATGAAGGGGCTCAATTCAATGACGCTGCTAAGTAACCATGTTACTGCTAAGTCAAAGGATTTGAAAAAAAAAAGCTTTAAGTAACTATAATCTCCAACTATACTATCATACATCAATACATTATTTATCCAAATTACAATATCACTGTCTGGTGTAGGTCCACAATGTCTTTGGTTCAATGACAATCCTTCACGCTTGATAATTTCATAACTTGTTCGACAGTTTTGTAAGACTTCTCTCACATTCAAGTCCATGCCAAATTGTAGTTCATTCTCATAAGTATGATAGGACCTACAAATCACATTATCTACACACTCATAAATTTGTCAAATCATAACATGTGTTGATTTAATATTAAAACATTTTATCAGAAATCAAAAAGGAGAATCCAAAATCTTCAAATTTCTTTAGGCCTCATGACACCACTAAGCAGTGTGAATTTTATTGTCTTATTGATATTTTTTGTATATATTATTGTCAAACTCAATTTTCCATGGTGTTCTATGTGCTTGATTTTAGTTGAGGTAAGAAGCCAAATATTAGTATTTGTGAGTTGAAATGTAGCCTCACATTTGGATGAGGTCCTCATCAGGAAAATGAGTAGTTTAACATTATTATTTTTCCATGATCATAAAAGTATACACAAAATATTATGCCAGATAATACTTCATCTCTTTTAATGGTTATTTTGGAATTTACATTTACCGCTGATTTCTAATTTTATTTTAGGGAGAACATTTAGATTGTTATAAAATTCTACTAAATTAATGAGGATGTATGTGCTTGTAGTCATTAGAGGATCCAAGATTTCCTAAAAGGGGACCGACACTTTTAGGTTGATGAATGTATTTTGTGCTCATATCTTTGATAGCTTAGGTTGATTTTTATGGTTGTTTTTGATGCTATGCTTCTGTTAATTCAGATTGAACAAAAAAAAGCAAGCAGTTGCTGACGTTCTGTATCATTATTCTCAATTTGTTATGGTTTGTATTGGGGAAGAAGTTCGGCCAAGTGATCTCAGGTTAAACTTATTGAAGGTACATATGTTGTTGCTTCATTTTCACCCTCCCCTCTTCTATCTACATTGATAACTTCAAATACCATAACCAAATTGTGCAAGAGAGTTTTATTCTTTTATATTCATTGGACATTCTAGTGCACCATTCGTGTAATGAAATATTTTTGCTTGAGTTCACTAAATGATGCAAGCATGAATAGCCATCTCTAACCCAAAGGAATAGTAGGCAACTTCCATTTGGTCCAAACTCTTCTTATAAGGTTTTTATCGGTTTCACTTGAAATGAATATGCATATTATAATAATTGCTTTTGTTTTCTTGCAATTTTGACCATTAGTTATTATCTGTAGACACTAGACACTCAAGTCTTTTTACTTCTTTTAATGACACATACTTTTCCTGCTATGTTTTGGTTTAATTAGTATCCTTTTAAATTATACTTAACTGAGATTGGACTTCTACTAAGAAATATCCGAGATGACAACAACTTTAAAGAAAGTGCCTTTGCCAGTTAACTTGTGCTAGTTATTCCAATCCCTCCATGCATGAAAGTTGTGTATCTGGTGAAGATGGTTGGACATTCAAGCTTCTTTTATTTTGAGTTGTTGCTTTCATGATGCTTTTAATTCTAAAGAAAGATCAGAAAATGTCCCTATGGGATAGACTATTACATATGTGATAAATCTTTGCATGGATGTATGATCATAATTGAATCGAGGTATCAATTTGATAACTATGAAAATATGACCTGTGCTATTTTTACAGTATCAAAGCTCAGGAGAATGAGGATACTATGGTTCATGATGGAGATGGGGCAGCAAAGCTAGAGATGAAGATGAGGACATTGAGGCTGTTATAGTTTCTCAACATCATATCATAAATATAAAGTGGGAGATGAAGGCTAAGATGGAAGTCTTGAGAACGACATGAACATTTGTGGCAAGTGGAATACTTGGACGCATATTAGATTAAAGTAGTGTTGGAACATTGTTGACAGTGAAATTTTTTATTATTAGAAATTCATGATTTTTGTACTTAATTTAGAGAAATTTGTGAGCTTTGTAAAATAATTATTAGATGAATAAAAATTATGGATTCACATTTTGATTGTATTATGTAATTTTTATTTCTATTTTAAGTCATGGATGAATTGTGATGATGTCAAATTTTAAATTTAAATTATATTTTTTAAATAAATATTAGTGATAATTATATGATATTTTAATTGCAGCGTGCACCGTGCGCTGTGAATGGTGTTAATCGCGGTGTACACCGCTCGCTGTGAATGGTGTTAACCGCGGCGTACACCGCACGCTGCGAATACTATTAACCGTAGCGAGCGGTGCACGCTGTGAATGCTCTTAACCATGGCACGCGGTGCGCGCTGCAAATGTTTGTAATCGCAGCACGCGGTGCGTGCTGTCAATGTCTTATGACTTTCAACAGCTTGCAGTTGTGCAGCGTGCGATGTGCGCTGCGGATAGCATAATTGCGCGCTGCGAAAAGTCAAATTTGTTGTAGTGGCGGTATTAGACCGAAACAATATCTATGACCATAACTAATCTAAATTTATTTTAACAAAGTTGAAATAATTTTAAATAAATTAATTGAATAATTTTAAGTAAGTTGGCATAGACTAAACCAAACGCCGTGTTGCACCGGTACTAATTGCATAAAACTTTGTTTAATTAGTTCCCCAAACGACTAAAAAACCCAGTTAGCATTTAAATAATCCCCTCTAACTGTCTCACCTGAAACCCAAATCGCCGATCATTTTTTCCACGAGTCATTTGATTAGACAATTGTGGTGCACATGTAGTATACATGAACGCGAGAGGATAATTAATTTAAAAAACCCATGGGAACATAAAAAAGAATTGAGAAAAAGATGATGGTAATTAACAAATATTTAAGTTTAATTATATATGTTGGTGTGGAGTTGCACTTACTGGAGGTGTGCTTCCATCCTTGACTATTTGCAAAATTTGATGATAAATTAATTAACAATTATCATTATTTGTATTATCATTGGTTCCTTGTGATGTGATTTTTAAAAAATGATTCATTATTGCAAAATAGAATATGGTGCAATTGCTTAGTTATTTGCATGATGGTGCATGAATGTATATCACTATCCAAATTAAATTAAAATTTTGATAATCTTTTATGCATTCTTAATTTAATCTTCAAATAAGAAAATTAATTAAAAAAAGAGGATTATAAATTCGAAGTCATTAATTTTGGTCTGTCCAACAAAATTAAAATTGAAAAAATTAACGCAAGTGGTTTTTGATCATTAATGCAACACATTGGATGCTGAGTGCTTATCCTTGGACTTTCATGAATACACATGAATACAAAAACAATTGTTAAAAAAGAAAAAAGAAAACTGCACACAATTGTTTTTTCTAAAATGAATTATATATATTTTTTAAAAGCCATCGAAAATAATAAAAAGAATTTTATATATATAAAGATTGTGGCTTCCCCATTTTGTACGCCACGATTATTAACAAAATAAAAAGCGTGGCGGAGCACGTGTTGGTCTTGGACTGCTCACAGTGGCATGAGCACACATTTTGTCGGGTTATTAAATCCCCGAAACATTACCCACTTTCTGATTGGAATAATTGTCCGTTTGGCGATCAATAGGAAGGTGATTGCGAGGGTGACTGAATGTATCCGTTAATTGTCTTCCGTGGGAATCTATCTGATTGGCACGAGCCCGTGGGCCCATGGCTCACTGGGCCCACCTCTTTTACTTTTTTTTTTCCTCATAATTATTAATTTTCGGGGGCTATTTATTAATCACGGCATGCGAATTTTGCCTCTTTATTATTATATAATTATTATCAATTATAATTTTGATGGAGCTCCGTGGTCATCCTCCAGTGATGAGGACGGCGAGGGGAGAGAGTAGTATTAATAGGGAGGAGGAGAAGAGGCGGTGCCAAGCTATCGAGGTCTCTGTGAGTGCGGGTGCTTTGGGAAGGGATTCCTTGTGTTTGTGATGGAGATGGACTTCTTGAGCATGACCGGAGGTGGGGCGGAGGAGGAAGCCAAAGGCAGCCGCCATGATTCAGGCGAGTCATTCTAGCTGATTTCTTTGGGTTTTTATTTTTTTGATCACAAAAATGTTTTTTTTATCGTATATTTGTCTTTGGCACTCCTAGAGTTATTTTCCCCTCTTGTGTCATGTGATTTTACATATTTTGCTTTGGATTTATCACCCTGCTTTTGCTCAAGATGAAGGGAAGTGTCTTAATGAAATTGTAGATAGATTGATTAAACTGTGTAGTGGTGAGGAAAGGTAGTATAACAGCATGCTGTTCTTTTACTTTTCATGTTTTGATTCATCTATGCATATAATCTGCTCATTCTCCTTTTAGAAATAATTTGACTTTTGCAAGTTGAGATTGATGGTATATTAGATTTTGTTCACTTGAGTAATTGGTTTGCACATACAACTGAATAGGTTCGTCCAGGCAGTGGCCTTCTATAAAGAATGCACCTTCCTTGCAGCAGTTCATTCCCCTAAAGGTTGCACAAGAGGATAGAACAAACACTTTCAGTTTTGATCTATTATCCTCGCCCATGTTTCAGCCTATGAAAGTTGCTAATTCTCCTGCGTTTGCACAGCAGGTGTGTAAACTTATTAGTACCATGGATCAGATCATAATCTTCTGAGTGATTTGCCAAATTTATATACCTGACACATTCACTTTTCTTCTAGAAATCATTCAGTCTGCATGATCATCCACTTCAGATCACGGCTGGCCTTACTGCTTCCTCTCGCCGGGCAAGTGGAACCAGAAGTTTTCCAATGACCTCATCTAATTCCAATGTGAATAGCGACCCTTTCTTCAAGTACCATAATGCTCAGCATCAATTTGGAGGAGCTACATTAAACAACCCTTTTGTTAATATGAACATTGGAACCCTTGCACCCAGGTAAACTCGATACAAAATTTTGCAGAATGCATTGGTTTAATTGACGAATGTTATGGTTTTTAACTTTTATTGTCATAATTTATAACTAATTTTCTTGCAGGAATGTGCCGGTGGTGGCAAAAATGACGGCGCGGTTAACTATATTTTATGCTGGTACAGTACATGTATACGATGATGTTTCCTTTGATAAGGTATTGTTTTGGATGATTTTCCTTCAGGTCAATGTTGAAGTGATGATTCCATGGTTGTGAAGCTATTTTCTAAGAACCTTCACTTTTAGGCCGAAGCAATCATTGCATTAGTGAGCGAAGGATCCAATTCAAAAGGAACTTTAAATGCTTCAATATCCGAAGCACCTTTCAAGCTCACAGCTCCGGTTCCAACCAACTTTCCTGCATCTGATAGTTTAAGTACAAAACCGATCCTATGCCCTACTCCACTTCGGGTGGTATCGCCCTGCTCAGGCTTCTCGAACCCTATGTTATTGACTCCTATGGCAGGGGCTAACTCAAGAAGTAGTTTTAGTATGCCAAGTGATATAGTCGGTGATAAGATTATGAGCTCATTGTCTCCATCAATAAGGCAAGAGCCTTCCAGAACTTTGCCTTCAGATTTTGGCTCTACAATTACTGTGGCCACTTCTTCTCGAGGTATAGTTCCTTTCCTGATCCAAAATTTTTATTCGACTGATTGTTACAGATTGCATGTAGAACTATTTCACTTGTTTGAGCCATAGGGCGAACTTAGTTCCACTCCACAAGAAGCATCACAATTCGTCATTCTTTTACTTTGAAGAACTCGTATATTAATTAGTTTGTTAATGGTTTTTGAGTAACTAATTTGATTGGTGATATATGCCTTCAGCAGTACCTCAAGCCCGGAAAGCATCATTGGCACGATTCCTTGAAAAACGGAAGGAAAGGTAGGTTGGTTATTCATGTTCCATCTTCATGGTTGACAAATCAAAGAACTAGTAATGTTTTGATATGTCCGTCAATCAAGCAATGTTCTTCCTGCTTGTCAGTATTGATGATCCTTTGATAGCTTGCTGAATGGCATCTGCTTTACAGAGTGAATAATACCATGCCCTACTCTATCTCTGAGAGAAACCATGAGACTGGTGGTGATCTTGAGAGTGCTAATGCATCGAACATCTCTTCGTCACCTGATGTCAGTCTTTGAAGTAATTGGTCAAGGATACCAATTTGTCCTTAATTGGTCAGATTTATGAAATAGTTGTATGAGCAAATGTGGTTGGAGCTGCTCGATCACAAAAGGAATCCTTACTGCAAAACGAAAATTTGTTCCCCTATCCAGCTTCATGATTGTGTAGTCTGGAAAAGGAGCTTACTGGTATAAAAAGGCTGATCGATTTTGGTTTCTTTGTCGTGTAATTCACCATCTTCTATCATTAATGTTCTTGCCACTATTTTCCTAATTCAGCTTGGCCGAGTAGTATTGTAATAAATGGAACGAGCCTATCATATCATTGTTCTTTATTGGCTGAATCTTGAGCCTAAGTAACTTGGAAGTAGTCTCTCTTTCTTATCTTTTCTGTAGCTCTAGATATATTCTATGATCCTGAGTAGATTCAATCTGCATAACTGTTCTGTGAATTTCCAGGATTAATCCTACATTTAACAACTATTCTTCATCAGCATTGAGATTACAGATAAGAAGTTTTCGCCTCCTTTAAGTATTTGGCGTTGGATGAGCAGAGAAATCCTTTTTCTCAACCATAAAGCATTATGAAATATAGTAATGCTGAAGAATACACTCACAAGAGATGCAACTAAACTCCTTTATCATTGTCTTGTGTTGTGCGGAGAGAGGGGTAACAACTCTCAACTTCTAACACGAAAAAAAAGAAGAGAAAGAAATCACACAGGGCAATGAGATAAAAACGTACAAGAAAGAGTAAACATGAAGGAGAGTTATCATGGTTTGGTAGGGTACCTACTCTATAAAACAATTGAAATTTTATTAAAATTCTCTCTATATAGAAAAATCCAAACCATAATCATACTTTCTAATAATAGGTTCATAATAATCCTTATAAATAGTTTCCAAACCTCAACATACCAAAATAGATTAAAAAACCATAACAAAATTCTATTTCTATTAGAAAAAACCTTAATAAAATTTTGCTATCACAAAAAACCATAAATGTTTTTTATTGTTTCTTTCTTTTCATCCACGACATCCCCACACGTTTACTCAAATATAAGCCACCCGTCAACAGCTTAAATTTCTTATTTTTTTTAAAGAAAAATCACTCCTTGTCATTGTTTTGTGCAAATTAACGCTGGAAGCCCATCATTTGCAATTTACAAAAGTCACTCCACCTGAACTACAAAATTTGTAGAATATTTCCAATGTATACAAGGCATTTACCGTGAGCAGATAAATTTCACTGTTCTTCGATACAAAGTCCTCTAAGCTCACAAAATACTGTAACACTACTAAGTTCTATAATCCGCTTTCTTTAAGATCTTATGCGTATTACATGCACAGCGATCATACTTCATGCATTTTTGTGCATATTCAAAGATCTGCATCTATTATCATCTCATTGCTATTCTCCAGCCTTTTCTCCAGCAAGGATTCGAAAAATGAGGTGCAGAGCTTGGTCAGTGGAGGTAGAACATGGGAAGATCCACTGAATATGGTTTCCCATGGTCTTTCACTCGGTACAAATGGAATTTCCTGGAAATGGTTGTGCTTTGAATTTGAATTAGACAGATCTCCGTAAATTGATGTATAGCCAAGCCTCTCTGCAAAGTAACCAAACACAATCCAAAGAATTAGATCTTTGTTGTTCCTGCAACTAAATTTGCATAGAAACAAAGCATAGTCTTCCAAGAAAGATGTCTGACATTATTTTACCTGCTTCATCCTGTGCAGCTTGACTTTTCTGAGATTTCTTGCTAATTATGTCCTCTTCCTTGTGTGGATTGAAGATGGTGTATTCATGCTCGCCATTCATAAAAACAAGAAAATGTTGATTTTCTCCATTTGTAGCTGAGCTTTCGTGAAGCGAAGGATTGGCAGATAGAAAGGCTAGGCTACCACCTTTTGCCTGGATTGAAGGAAATAACAATGCCACATTGAACTCTTCAATCCACACATCGAAGGAGTCATAGTTTAACAACAAAATCCAATTCTAATACTTAGTAAATGTTAATAGAGAAGTCAACAAAATAACCAAACGGAGGAAACAAAGTTATTATAACTAAATGGTTTGTTTACATGGAGATACAAGTAAAACAAATTATGGGAAAACAAAAAATGCTGTGTGGAACTTCTATTAGGTTTCAGTGATTTGACATCTAACAAGAAAACACTAACACCATTTGAAAAAAATAAGTTTGCTGAATGCACGCAAGTGGCATCAACAACCTCATCGTAATTTAGTTGCAAAGCAAACAAAGGAATATAGACACGCTACCTTTGTCACTGTCCAAGTTGCCACAGGAACAGGATTTTCCACATCGAAGAAAAATATTACCCCATTTCCTTTTGCATTAGCATCACCTGGTGAACTGATAAGAGCTAAGACGGCGAATTGAGATTCATCATGGGAACAGCTTATGGCTGTAAAAAAAAAAAAAGGAACTATCAACAAGGCAAAAGATTTCAATCTTCTAACTAATCAAAGAGAAAATAGTATAAAGTTAAAGAAATATAAAAAAATCTAGAAATATTTGACAAAATGTGAGCTTTGTTTGTAAACACAGACCATTCCCAAAGCCACGGTAAAGTTTATACTGGTCCGACAAAGGACTGGTTCTTGCTGCCTAATTTTGGACATTTGCAATTTATTAATATTAGCGCCTGTGTGCTAGAGACACTTGCAAAATAAAAGCTTTAGGACTCAGAATGTTGTTGTATCGAACTGTTGACATGAACATCAAAATTTTTTTTTTTAATTTCATTTTAGTTTTCTGGTTATTTTAGTCTTGGATTTATATTACGATCATTTAAGAGCAAAAAAACGCACACCTTCTGTAACAATCCCGTGAGACCAGTACAATGCCAAATTTGAAGTACTCCAAACTGAAAGCTGTGGGTTTAAACCGTGTGTATAGGACACCAGATATTCTGATTCCCCAACAAATGAAAGCTTTGTAATTGGCTGTACAAGAAAAAGGAAGCGAGAGAGACAAATGTAAGGGCATTCAATGTCATTTCGATTTGCTGGTGTCAGTATAGACAAAATGATGATTACCGAAAGTGTATCTCCAATCATAGCCACAAGAATATTGGAATCCGGATCCCATAATGTAATCATAGTCTCAGCTGCAATAGCAAGGACCGACCCATCGGCAGAAAAAGCAGCAGCTGTTAATGGTTTTCCCCTGTCATCAATTCAAAGAAATTAATTGCATGGGAGTTCCACTGTGCAGTAACAGTATTTGATGGGAAAAGAAATATATGTAAGCAAATAATTTCAAAAAATAGTTTAAATGTTTCGCCAATAATTCAATTAAAAAACAAGGAATCCTTTAAATTAAGAAACAGTATCTTTTTTTGTAATTAATGTATATACAAAATTGCAAGTTCCATACGCCCAATCAACTGGTTCAGCTCTGAAGTAGCATCAAATACAAGTATACTTTAAATATCTCTGCTTGATTCGAAAGCTGTCTGCTTCCACAAATTATTTCAATTTCATTCAATACAAATAATTTTTTATGTCAAAATAAATCATAAAAATTAAAAGGCATCAAATGGGCAATGATATTAAAATAATAAAGGAAAAAACATTTCATTGGCAGCCAAATTTAATACTTGTATGAACCAACAGATTGGCATCTCCAACCAGTTCTCTGCATTGATTCATTATTTCTGTCAGCATGAGAACCGTGAACCCAAACCTGCAAAATAGATTACTCGTTTAGTCATTATATACATACAATGGGGCAACAGAAAGAAAAGAGCCTAATAGACACTACCTTAAAATCACCACCATAAGATGACGTGACAGCCATGTTGTGTCCGGGGCGAAATGCAAGAGATGAAACTTGAGCATCACTACATCAGAAAGTAAAGAAAATATAAAAAGGTGTTTTATTTTATCTGTTAGAGTGGAAGGTGTAAAGGATAAAAGAAGTGCAAAGAAGACATTAGTCAAGTAGTGAAAATATTATAATTTGTCTTGGAGCTCAACAAAGGATAAGATTCATGAAACTGATTCCAAACAGTTAGGACAAACATGGGATGGTAGTAATGATAACGACAGCAGTAACAACACAGAACCAAGAATCATTAAGCAGCAGAGAACAACTTGGCAACCAATCACTCAAAGAACTATGTCAGCCCACAGCCATATGGATCACTCAAGGATAAGCAATGTCAGCCCATAACCATATAGACCAGCAATGAAGTTTCAATATAAAATTGAACATTTAACTAATTCAAGATTGTCAACTTGAAGAATTTCTCTAACACGAGTAATGGTAACAATCAAACTAATCACTCTTTTCCAACAATTCAAAAAGTTCAATATGCTGGAATAAGATATGTATAATTCAATCTGATCATTCAAGGATGCTTTTCAACATATTGAAATAGAAATGCTTGAATGTGCGGATATAATAATCAAATCATAAGCACCAAAACTATCTAGAAATTAAATACAATGAAACTTCTGTTAAATGAAACTGAAGTATCTAGAAAATTGAAAAGGAAATATGTTTGTCCCACTGATATGAAAGACCATATTGGTGTGCCAAATTAAACACTTCTGCAATTCATATATGCATATATGAATTCCAATTGACATCAGAGAAAATTAAAAATTGATGGTCCCTATTCACAAAGTTATGAAAGATTTATAGACTAAATAAACAAAAAAATAAAGAACAATAGATGAAGCTCTGTTTGTAGTCTTACCTGTGAGGCTCATATATGACAGTGGATAATAAGTACTCTGCCACTAGGGAACCACGAATCCAGTATTTTAGACAAACCAAACCGCCTAATTTTTCTTCAGGAATTGTGACATCAATGGTAGCCATTAAGGAGCCATCAAGAGAAATGGCTACAAGAGCCACATATAGCTGCAACCATCGAAGTACAAGTACGTCCACAAAGCATTAGCCAAAAATTCAAAGATCTAATTCAGCATCTACAAGAATTATGATAGCTAACTATGTTGTCATGCAAAAGTAAATACATACTTAAAACAAATTATGATAGCAACCAAACAGATTTTAAGATTGACTCTCACAAAATGCATCCCCAAGACATTATTTAATAAGGAGCAAATTCGTGATCTTGCTCTACAGAAATACAAACTACACACCAAAACTAGCACGGTAGTTTAGCATGAATTTCAGAAATTATTGAGCTTTAAACTAAATTAAACCTCTATCGTGTCCCAGACAATCCATGACTGATTAGTCCAGCAATAGAAACATATAATTCAATACCCCACAACTGCCACAAAGAGAGCCTGTGTGAGTTATGTCACATGCATTTCCAGTTTCCAGCAAATAGGAACCAATTGTGGTACTTTCTATCTTATATCTCTCACTATCTATGTGGTGGGATAATCAGAATCTAAATGGATATTTCTGTACCCCATAACTGAATTGTATCAAATATATTTGTTTCTAGTTAATGGAACCCAACAGTAACAGTGATATTTACAGAGCTAATTCCTGGAAGCAATAATGTCTTAGCAAAAAATCACCCTTAGAATCCATATAAATGCAACTCCAATCAAGCTGTTTACAGAAATTTGGCAGTTGGTTCAAATAATGCATTCTTTCCCAATGTCAAACTATTCTCCAACAGCAAATAAGAGGCTCTACAAATTAGAATTGCTGCTAAACTAACAGCCTATTTATACATGGACGACTGACTCAAAGAGCTAAGGATACAACAATAGAACAAAAGTTAAGGTAATAGCCATAACAGACAATACAGCACAGCAAATATATCTTGATGAGTCAATGCCTTACCATAACGTCATCCACAGGCTGAAAATTTCTTTTGCACACTTGGACCTAAGCAATAAAATAAATATCATGAGAACTTGCTTTTTCTTTAAAGGAAAAAAAGAGCTGTCAAACTCTAGATGATCATATCAGAAAGCAAAAATAGACCCATCACCTCTGAAACCTCATGGTTGTCAAACAAGCTATAGAATTGCACACAATAATCTTCAGTGGAAACAGCAACTAATCCAGTTGTCTGCTCAAATGCAACTTGTGTGCAGGAGCCTTCATGTTTGAGAGGAAACGAAACAGGAGGCTGAAGATATACTAGAATATATCAACATACGGAAATTTATCCAGGAAAGGTTGATTCAGTAAAATAAGCCGACAAAGCATTAATGTCTAAACCATATGGTATGACAAACCTTGATTCCCGTTATGGATTTTGAGATATCCATTGTAGGCATTTTTAACAGATGAATGTGATTATCTGAACAAGATACCTGGAAAAAAATATATGAATTAACATTGGCTTCTAAATTTCAATTAAATTAAAATGAACATCATGCAAAGCAGTACAAAGCAATAAAAAGCAGTGTGAGAAGTAGAAATATAGAGGATCATCAGTTGCCAATAATATGCAAAATGCCTGTAGATTTACTAAACATGACTTCCTTATTAAACATATAATAAAAAATGGAAAAAAAAACCTCATATTCAATGAAAAAATAATGTATTGATATATAAGAAGTCTCCTTAGTTAAGTTGGATTCCCATTTTGAGTTGGACTTCCTCTTTGGTGTTGAAATTATCATAACAGTCTCTCACAGTCCCACACGATTGAGAACAAGGAATCCCAATTAAAGTGTTTTGGTATTTTAGTCAGATTGAGACTCACCTTCACTTCAACAACTCTAAATATATAGTGACTAGCACAGACTTCATAAGATTATGTACTCATCTATGCAAACCATATTTTTAATCAGTCTTGATTGGCACACTTAAATTAGCAATTTTAAATCGAGGATATGTTTAGATGAGAACACCAAGCATAACACTCAACAAGCAAACAACTGAAGCCTCAAGGCACAGCAATAAGCTCTTCTTCTGAAACTAGAGCTCAGAATATTTGCTCAGAGAGGTGAATAGTAGCACAAGAACACAGATAAGCAATCAAAAGTACACAGATTCCAGGAATTCCTTAACCAGTTGCCTTAGCTTTCAATCTATTTACCAATTACCAGCATTACATTTGCAAGGGAATTACTTTTGCATATACCTAATAGAAATGAATTACAGCATGCTAATTTTGATGAAAAAAGTAGCATTATGTATATTTTTTTAACATTATGAAAGTTTATGATGATTTTTCTTTGGCACACTTACAATTTCTGATTGTATTTTCACATATTATGATCCTGTTTATTCAATCCATCATCCAGCCAACATTAAGTTTGAACATTAGAGATGTCAATGCTAGTTTCTAAACAATGCAAACTTACAAGCATCCAGAACCAAGACAGAATAAAATTGTCATATGCTAAAAAAGTAGAAACAGTCAATTTAAGTAAAACAGCATCCAATACACTAAACTTTGACCAATTAAAGTAGCAAATGAAATGACTGATAGTTAGAAGCAAGTTTAAAAAAAGACTCACACATGAAAGGGAAGGATCTGGAGATTCAGTGAAATATAAAAGAGGTGATCCTAATCGCGGCTTAAATTTTTTCTTTCCAGTGTCAATCTGCCAAACCACAATAACTCCTTCGTTCCCACCTGATAAATATTCATCAAAGGGTATACTTTCAGATCAAGGATGGATCATTCAGAACTGGTGTAAGAGGTAAATTGAAAAGAAATTAAGCAAATAAAAGTCACTCATATTCTTTCTAAGAGTAGATGTATATTAACTACAGCCAATCAACTATCAATGAACTAATAATAATATAATAATCCACAAAAAAACTCCTAAAAGATCATAGGCAAATAAACATTAGGTATGAAGTATCCACAACCTGAATACAAATAAGCGCCTTCAGAGGAGAAGTGAAGAAACTTTACTTCACTAGGGTGCCAATGCCATGTTGTGCAGGAATCTGCATCATCATTATTTCTCACCCCAGGTTGCTCTTCATCAGAAGGATTCTTTGTGCCCTTGAGATTTTGTAAATTTTGAGCAAATTTCTCTCTCCCAAAATTGTACCATATCAAGATCCTTCCTGTATCATCACCTCCAGCCACCATTCTCAGAGTTGAATGGAATGCAAGACATGTCAACTTTTTTGTGTGATGTAGTTTGATCTTTTTTATTTCATCAAACCTAAAATTGTTTGCAGGAATTTTCCAAATATGAAGCTTTCTTTTGTTTGAGATGCCTAAGAACTCCCCATTTTTACTTGCATATACCATCTCTGGATTTCTTGTCTGCAAGAATTAGATACCAATTTCATATAGTATTCTTGACCTGATCTATTAGCTCAAATTGATAATTGTGATTCTTACAATCTAATAGGACAGAATAGTAGCCATTAAATAGCGACAACTCAAATAAAAAAAATAAGCGCATGAGCAGCAAGCTAAAGTTCTATTATCAACCTCAGTCAGTAGTCCTCCAACAGGCTTCTGGTTTTTTAAATTGTAAATTCGGACTTGCCCACGTAATGCTTTCTTTTCACCAGCTGGTTTTTTTATGTCTTCAACTGAGAGAAATGCATAAAGATTAGATCCCTCTTCAGTGCTTCCAATGGTTGATAAATTAGGAATTACCTGCACAAATGAGATATCATGTTAAGAATGCCAATTTAAAGGCCATAAGGAGGAAATTCATAAGGCCCAACTCAGAAATTCACGTAAGACAAGAAAATAAAGGATGAAAAATCATCAACGTTACTATGATTCCATTCTAATTTTGGTATGTGTATATCTAAGAAATACAAATAAATTTCATGTAAAATTAGCTCACTGTTTTCATCATTAAAACAAAAGAAGAACATAATCTAAACTAGCTCCAGACTGATATACATATGACTCTATTACACTTTTAGTATAACCAAGAAACTAAAAAAAGCACACAAAATTAGCCCATTGTCATCTGCTAGATTGTTAGGACTGAGTTTCAAACCAATATTCAAAAAATTCTTGACCGCAAATCCACCTTGACGTTCAACACAAAGGATGAAGCCCTTATTTTGAATCATAGTAGAAGGAAGACTAGAAGAAACACACTGCGTGAAACGAAATTCCAACTTACCATAGAATGGACTGGAAACTGGATCTTCACCTTCTTTATCAACTCAGCTGAGGCAAAATCCCAGTAACAGATAGTCCCATCCAATGAGGAAGTCCAGCAGTAGCTCATGAACTTACTCGAAGGCGCGGCCACTGGCACTACAACGACAGAAGTGACGCGGTCAGTGTGTCCACCCTCCAATTCCGTAATCTGAGGCACAAAAGATCGAATTTTGAACACCAGTAGTATGTCTTCCCGCAAAAGAGATACGGAAAAACAAAAGTTGAAATTGGTCAAGTAACCTGCATTCCGGTGGAGGCACTAAAGATGGAGATAGTGCATCCGGTGCAGACCAAAAGCTTCTTGCCATCCTGAGAGAAGGCAGGAGGCGAGGCAACGAATCTCTGGCCGCCAGTGATCATTGGGCCGCTCCCCCGGTGATGTTGGAACCAAGGAACGGCGAGCACAAGAAGCCGGACAAAAGCCGGAGCAACGGCGGCTGTCGGATTTTAGGTCAGGCTCGCGCGGGACAAAAGCGGGAGCGGCGTTCGCAAGGGTTTTAGGTTTCGGGTGATAATGAGCAAGGTTAGAAAAAGAAATTCACTTTTTTTATTAAAAAAATAAATTATTGTTAAAAAATATAAAAATTGAGGAAAGGGATTTCGA
>JBAMIB010000061.1:4778321-4791459 GCA_037177415.1 Kaempferia rotunda | reverse complement strand
TAATTTTAATTTTATTTATGTAATATAATATTATTATTTTTAATCTATTAAAAATATATTATAAATTTAATTTTATTATTTGATTTTAAAATTTAAAATTTTTATTTTTTAAAATAATTTTCTCTCACGTGGTGCGGCATGCACCAGGTGAGAAAACTCTTGTTTTTTTAATTAAAAATGTTGTGTTTAACGTGTTTATAGTTGTGAACGCGTTAATGCTAACGTGGCATTAACGACTTCGTGCATCCCTTTTAACATCAATTATCTGTTATAACCCATAATGAACACTACCAATGTAGATGTTCTAAAAATAAAAATAAATGGGATTGCGGTACGTATAAATAATGATTGTTAATGTTGAAACAAATGTAAAAGAATAAAAGTATCAATATAATATATATGTGACATATGAGTTCTATGCTTTTTTATTAAGTGGTTGTTGTTATAATACCTACCAAAGTGAATGTTTTTAGTGTCATTTATATTTTGAAATAAAACATTTCAGAGATACATTTTTAATTTTTTTAAATTTTTTTGATAATACTAAATTAGTCCGTCTAACTCACAATCCACCGTACAACTTAAATTGAATTGTAAATTTTTAATCTGTGAAGATAACCGATTCGCCAATCCTATCTCATCCTATTAAATGGCTGATCCACTGCGTAACAATCCGTCCTGTCACGGACTCACGATCAACGTACTCTTACACTGGTGCGGAGTGCCAAAATTTAAATCTACCGCCCAAACTCGTTCGACCTCAAAATTTTATTTCAAACCACTCAACTCATTTTCCACGATTCCTCTTCCCGCTCTTTTCACCCTTAACATTATTCAGATTTTAAGTATCTCCCACGCGGCGACGCCGCTGCGAAACCCTAGACAATCCTCTCCTTCAACGATCTTTCTGCATTCCTCCACGCTGTTTTCTACCTCTCAGCTTCCCGAAATGGCTGCGGCGTCCGTGGAGAAGCGAGATCGGCAGGTTAGCCGGGCGGCCGGGGCCAGCGGTGCTCGCGCCACGCCCCCCACCACCCGAAGCAAGATGCGCGCGACTGATGCTGGCATCGACGGTGCCACGGTTGCAGATGGAAGTGAGAATATCGCCACGGAGAGAGCGGTGGTGGTCGGAGCGGCGAACGAGATAGCGCCGTCAGCTCCAACAACCAGAGGAAAAAAGCGCGCGACGAATGCGGAGGAGGGGAGAGTAATTCCTGTAAGTCCAATCCCTCTGCCGTCTTCAACGCAGTTGTCGGTGTCCCACCTTCCCGAAATGGCCACGGCGTCGGCGGAGAAGCGCACGCGACGGATGCAGCTAGACGCCGAGGCTAATGGTGCCCGCGCCACACCACCCACCACTAGGGGAAAGAAGCGTGCCTCTGAGGCTGGCAAAGACAGTGCCATAGCTGCAGATGTAAGCACGAATAGGGTGATGGAGGCATTGGTGGAGGTCGGAGGGGCGAACCAGGTAGGGCCGGCGGATCCAATCACCAAAAGAAAAAAGCGGGAGGCAAATGCGAACGGATGTAGCTCCAGGAGCTCGGATGGAGTCAAGAATCAAGTCACGGAGATCGTTGGCGGGGCTAGTGAGGTAGCGTCGACGGATCCAACACTGGATCAGTCAGTTAAGAAGAAGGATATCTGCATCTGTGATGAAGGATATGACGTTGCTAGCTATCCAAGATATGAACAAGCTGAGAATAAGGAAGCGGAAGAGAAAGTGCGGAAGGAAGTGGTGAACATCAAACTATCACCGAAGAAGAGGGCTGGCTATAACAAACCGTCAAAGGAAAATGTGATGCTCATCTGCCACTTTATTGGCGATCCTATTCCAGTGGCAGAAGCTAAACAGCGTTGGCCAGAGAGATACCAGAGGAAAGTAAGGCATGCATTTAAAATCATTTGCAGTTTAATGTCTTTTTGATAGTTGTCACCTGATTATATTATGCTTTTTCTTTGTGTGGTTAAAGAGGATCTATGCTTCTGGGAGTGCCAAAAGGTGAGAGTTTAATTTAAAAAGTATTTTTGTTATTTCTCTAGTTTCCTCTCATTATCTATGATATACGAGTGATACATCTTCTTTAATTTTAGAGCGGATGATGAACCAATATTGCTGGCAAAGCAACATTATTTGAAGGCAATAGTGGATGGAGTTACTTACAACCTTTATGATGATGCATATGTGAAAGTGAGCTTTGTGATATTTACTCTTAGTTTTGTTTGACGTAGCTGCTCTTAACTAAATGTTGAATAAACTTAAGTCTGGCTGCAGCGTTTTTCAATATTCTACCTCATTATGCACATGCTTGCTTTCTTAGTTGTAATACAAAAGTTCATTTTTTAAGTTTGGCATTATATTATCAAAATTGGGAAAAGACAATACAATAATATGACATTCTTTCTTTTTCTCATGTTTGTTTTATCTTTTTCTCAAAATTGGAAAAGGAAAAATGCAATAATACTACATTGTTTCTTTTTCTCATGCTTGTTTTATCTTTTTCTAAGTGGTTTTATTAATGTTTCATTTAACATATTCTTTATCTTTCTCACGATTATCATATTTTTGGAATGAAAAGGACACATCCTTAGTATTTATTGATGTTTACAATATTTTGTATATCTCATTTAAATCTCATTTAGAAAGTTGCGATGATAAGTTTAGTTGTATGGCTCGATCAATAATCAATCATAAAACTCAGTTTAAGCTTTTTTTTTTTGCTATTGATTGACATGAAAGATTATTGATTCAAATCCCACATTTCTCTCTTGCTTTGTTCTTTTATATGACATGAAAGTTGATTATTTTTATAGTTAACATTGATGTGGAAACTCTCTTTTGCCTTATAAATTATCATGTTTGATAATTTCAGGCAGGTGAAGGAGAAGCTGACTACATTGGTCATATAGTTGAATTTTTTCAAGCAACCGATAATCATCTATACTTTACTGCTCAGTGGTTTTTCAGAGCAGAAGATACTGTAAGTAACATTAGCTTTTCTAGGAAAATTGAATTCCTTGATGTATATTTTATTACTAAATTATAGGTTATCAAGGAACATGCTCATTGTCATGGATTCAAAGTGGTGCATGATTCAAGAAGAGTTTTCTTATCAAAGGAGACAAATGACAATGTGTTGGATTGCATTGTCTCAAAGATACAAATTAAACGAGTGACACCAAATGTTAGTTTATATATCTTGATATTTTTCTTAGCATTATCTAGATGATCGTTCTAAATTAGTCTTTGAGATGTCTAACTTGATTATGTCCTATGACAGATTGATTTGGAAGCTAAGGAGAAAAACCTTCCTCCATGTGATCTTTATTATGATATGTCATATTCTTTGGCATATTCTACATTTGAAAATTTGTCCAATGGTAGTATTAGTATTTTTTGGGATTTTGGTGATTGGTATTGTCTATCACTTACTCTGATTCTTTTTTTTCTTGATTCTAGAAAGTGCTGGGACTGATAGTGGTTCTTCATCCACTGTTTCTTCAGAAGATCCTTCTAATGCTACGTATCAGAAAACACCAGATTCTGAGGCTACATCTGGTCAAAAGAATGTCATCACTTTGCTTGATCTCTATTCAGGCTGTGGGGCAATGTCTACTGGTTTATGCCTGGGTGCCAATTTGTCTGACATAAATCTCCAAACTGTAAGTTAATCTTGTAGACCTCATTGAATGTGTTAATTATATATAATTGACTTTTAATATACTGGTTTTGCAGCGTTGGGCGGTTGATTTCAATCAATATGCATGTGAAAGCTTAAAGCTCAATCATCCAGAGACTCAGGTAGTGCTAACCCACTCATTTATTTTAACTTTCAAAATATTTAAGAGTTACCTATTTATTTTTTTGCAATACGATTAGTGTTTACTACGGTAGGCTTGTTTTCTAGGTGAGAAATGAGAAAGCCAATGATTTTTTGGCTCTTTTGAATGAATGGGTGAAATTATGCACCAAGTACTGTGTTCTTGGTGACCAAAATCTGGATGAAGAAGAAAGTGATTTTAATGGTTTTGATGGTAAAGAACATGAAGATTCAAAGCCTCCAAATGGTGAAGAATTTGAGGTTGAAAAATTACTTGATATTTGTTATGGTGATCCAAGTAACATTGGAAAAGTTGGACTGATGTTTAAGGTACATGACTTAAGCAAGTGATCCAAGATTTTCCATCCTTACAACATCAAAAAAAGCATTTAACAGTTTTTCTCATTTTGTAGGTTCGTTGGAAAGGATATAATCCTAGCTATGATACTTGGGAGCCAATTGATGGCTTAAGGTACTCAATGCACGAATATTGTTTTTAATATTTTATTGCTGATTTGTAACTTAAATATGCTCTATCAGCAATTGTGAAGAGAAAATCATGGAGTTTGTGAAGGATGGATACAAGAAGAATATTTTACCATTACCTGTATGGTTATTTTTTCATTCTTTTAACTTTTCCTTTCTAGTTGGTAAATTTTAAAATGTGATGTTTTACATGTTCTAATTGCTTATTTGCTCTTATTACAGGGCCAAGTGGATGTGATTTGTGGTGGTCCACCATGTCAAGGAATAAGTGGATTTAATCGATTTAGAAATATGAATGCCCCATTGGAAGATCCAAAGAATCAACAAATGCTTGTTTTTATGGATATTGTTGAATTCTTAAAACCAAAATATGTTCTTATGGAGAATGTGGTTGACATTCTCAAGTTTGCTAATGGTTTTTTGGGAAGATATGCAATGAGTAGGCTGGTTGCTATGAACTATCAGGCAAGACTTGGTATGATGGTTGCTGGATGTTATGGCTTGCCTCAATTTCGAATGCGAGCATTCCTTTGGGGTGCTCGCCCAACTGAGGTTGCAGTTTTTTCATGTGCAATATCATAAGTTCATTGAATCTTCTGTTTAGTTTGTTCTAACATCCTTCGTTGTAGATTCTGCCTCAATTTCCATTACCTACTCATGATGTGGTGGTTCGTGGGGGTACACCCAATGAGTTTGAGGTACTTGCTATGTAGTACATTCTTATTGGCCTCTTATATCCATTAGTTTTATGAATATTAGTTAGTAATATTATGGTATTGTATTCCCTAATAAAGTTTGTAATTTTATTAGTTAAATTAGACTTAATTAATACTATATGATTTTAACAAGTTTATTATCTGTTACATTCAATATTCTATTCTAACTTGGCATTTGATGTTGTTTGAATATGTATATTATTTTATTGCTACATTTAACTAAAAGGAGATCAATCAGGACTTGAACTTGACTTATACTTGTTG
Source organism: Kaempferia rotunda (assembly GCA_037177415.1). Lineage (NCBI taxonomy): Eukaryota > Viridiplantae > Streptophyta > Magnoliopsida > Zingiberales > Zingiberaceae > Kaempferia > Kaempferia rotunda. The sequence goes on along the minus strand of JBAMIB010000061.1, from coordinate 4,786,175 downwards.
GTTGTTATATTTGAGAGATGTATTTTTTGTAATTGCCTAATAGTTTATACCTATTTATTTGATAAATAAAAATTCACTACTTCAGTGTCCATTTTTTATGTGCATGATTGGATCATAAACTTATTTGCTCAGTATTCGTAATAAAATTTTTAGTATGAGAGAACTTGTGATTCGATCACAATTAGTGAACATTTCTACATATAAAATTATGAATATATTAAAAAATTCTCTAGTTGATAAATTGATGCGATCAAACATCATCGGTTCTGGAAGACTAACAAATGTTATACTCCTTGATTTATCCAACCAATTATTCTTCGTTAGCTAAAAATATTGGAATCTCTAGAATTAAACATGAATACTAGTTTTGGTAATTAATGACCTACTATGAGCTTTATATGGTTCTTTACAAATATAGATATGTTAATGAAATCTCATTGGAGCTCGAGTGCAAGTAGACTTTAGGTATTCAAGTCACCTTGGTCATGGGGATTTATATTTTAACATCTTAAGCAGACATCTCTGTGTAAGTGTGGATATGGGATGATTAGATATAAGTTGAAGTGTCCGAAGATGTTTGAATAGTCAACAAAGGATTCACCATTCTTTACAAGTAAATGTATAATCTATGATCACTTGCCAAGATTATTATACAAAAGTCTGGTATAACATTACATGTTAAAGAGTATTGTATTCTTAGACATATGTTCGAGTAATTTGAATCATAGGATTAGAAAGTATTATTTGGGTTAGTTTTGACATAGTCGAACACAGAGGCTGTTCTGAACTAAGTGATTATAAGACGAGTGAAGGAACGAATTGCAACGCACCGTAGCTTTTTAAAATTTTAGAAGTGGTTCTGAAATCAACTGTTTAATTTTTTGATCAATTGGAGATCATGATGTACAATAAAGTGTCACTCATAATCGTTCTATAATTAATAGTGATTATGGACGATCAAGATAATCGAGAACCTATTAGGTCACACACGCTATGAGTTTATCTGAAATAATTAAAACTAGTTTGATTGAATTTTCAAATTAAGAGACTCAGCTTGATTGGACTGGATGAAGGGCAAATATAAAGGAAATTTTGGTAGAATGGAAGAGTGGATGGACCATGTCTTTTGAAGACGGGTTGGACTCTCGTTTGTTTAATTATAACTAAATTGATTTGGTTTTAATTAAAAGAGATTCAGTTATTGAACTAAGTGTTTTGGGTTTGAACCAATTTAGTTTGGTCTTGAACCAAACTTAAGGCTAATGGTATGTGTTGTGGATTAATGGATATAGGTGTTGGACATGCTCCTTAAACCTGAAAAGAGATTTATATATTTTATGTTGATTGGAGAAAAATTAATAATTCAATTAGAAACCTAAAGATTAGGTTTTAAATTCTATTCCTCTCCTCTTCTCTCCTCTCTGTTCTCTTTGTCGTTGTTGCCCAAGTTGCCAACGTTGCTCACTGTCCCTTCGGCTAACAACTTCCTGTCGATCAGAAGGATTCCAAAGCTACAGGTGTCAATTTGAATGGATCGGATTTGAATCGATTTGGGAAAAAAAATTTTAAGTCTCAATCCGAATCTGATCTTAACCGGAATTAAATTAGAAACCCCTAAATTCCAACCCGACCAATTCGACCCACTCGAACTTGATCCGAATAACTCGAAAACCTGTTTAAATTGAGTTTTTTTGGTTATTTTTCTTATATATATATATATATTTTTATTTTAATCTCAATACTTTATCATTATCATATTAACTTTGATATCATAAAATTATCTTAATATTCAAAATAAAAATTAATTTAATCCAAAAAAAATTTATTAAGTCATTAAATCCTAAATTTGGGTCAATCTGAACTTTACCTGGCTTGAAAATTTTCAATCTGAAATCTTTCTAACCCAAACCTGATCAAAATTTAAAAATTTTCAACCCAAATATGATATTTTTTTTGGGTCGAATAGGGTCGGGTCATTTGGTGAAGTTCGTTTTTGACATTCTTAATCGTAGCACAAGTGCTTCGGTAGTGGATAACCTCTTGATGCGCACGAATTGTAGCAATGATTTGCTGTCTAGCGTGCCACCGTCGCCATCTCCACCACTTGCACCGTTGCAAGGGCCTGCTGCTGGATGCCCTTATTTTGGTGGTTGCTTCCTGACCTTCGGAACTCCTTGTCGCCGGCTGTACTGCTAACAATAGATATGAAACCCCACGAACATGTGCAATTTTCGTCGCCGTTTACCTCTTTTCTTTGTCGTTGGGTTGCTTCTACCGCCCGACACGAATCGAGCCTTGATCCTTCGATCGGATCGTGTTGTCCCCAAGCATCTGCTAGTATTGAAGACGAAGACAAGACTCATGGTGTTTCAAAATTGTGTTGGGAAATTCTTGATGGGATACAGTTAAAGGCAATGCTTCGGGAGCGTTGCTTGGTTGATGCCATTCCCACTCTACTTATTCCACAAGATATAATTAGTTAACTTTACTTTTGTAAATTTTATTATATCATCTTGTTTTGATGGATGTATTTTTGTATGTGTGTGGTGTGTGTGGAGTAATAAAGTTGTTTATTATTGTTTTTATTTCTGTTGTGTTTGTTTATGAAACATATTTTAACACATTCGGGTTACCCAACACTGATAGTAACTAAAGCTTAATCCTTATGTCTTGCCTTAGTTCCTACTAATGTCTTGCTCATTTGTAGCAAAACATTGTTGCATATAATGAAGATCAACATCCTCAACTCGAGAAGAAACTACTCTTGGAGGATGCCATATCTGACCTCCCTGCGGTATTTATATTCTCACTTGATTCTATATGATTTAATTAATTTTACATAACTCATGGATTATTGAGGCTATTAATATGTTCTGTTGCTACTTTGAATTAGATTGGTAATTATGAAGATAGGGATGAAATGCCTTATGGTAGACCACCAATCACAGAGTTCCAGAAGTTCATTCGTCTTTCAAGGATTGGTAAGATGCATATATATAGTTGACTACTATAAGACTTCTACCATGTAAAATTTTGAATTAGTAATTAATTCTAGTGCCATAAATTGATAAATTTAAATACGACTTTCTTTTATAGACCTCACTCTAACTAATTAAATGCAAATATTGTTAATTGGCAAATACGATAATTCTAGAAGTCCGGCTAAATTAGAACATACCAATTATTTTCATACTCTAGAATAAACTATTTTCGACTTTGTATTTTTTAAAAAACTTATTTGTGTAAAGAGAATATCTTCACATAATAAATTTTCAAATCTTGTAGTTATGTTCCTAATTTCCATCACAAGCAACTTTTCTACAGCTTCCTACTGTTTATATGATTTTCTGTTGACTGTGCTTTCATAATAGTTATCTATTTGATGTGCAGAAGCTTTAGCTTCTGGATCTATTGTGGAGAGGCCTATTGCAAAATATCCACTTTTTGATCACAGGCCGTTGCAATTAAATGAGGATGATTATCAACGAGTTTGTGCAATACCGAAGAAAAAGGTTTTGCTTGGTCTCTCCACCCCTACTTGTTCTTGCTATTCCATTCTGTTAGGGAATATTGTCCAGAATTCAAACTCAATTCAAAATTTGGTTGTCTTTGTAGGGTGCAAACTTCAGGGATTTGCCAGGAGTTAGAGTTGGTAATGATAATATAGTTGAGTGGGATCCAGAAGTCGAGAGAGTTTACTTGCCATCTGGGAAACCACTGGTACTTAATGAGGTGTTGATTGCTAGCTTCAGGTGTAATGTCAGTTCATCTGAAACAATCCTTTGTTGCAGGTTCCTGATTATGCAATGTCCTTTATCAAAGGAAAATCCCCGAAGTACACTACAACATCATTTTTTCTTATTTCGTACCATATCTGATGCAATATTTAGTTTTCAATAATTTTCTTTTATAGGCCTTTCGGACGGCTGTGGTGGGATGAAACGGTTCCCACTGTTGTAACAAGAGCTGAGCCTCACAACCAGGTACAATTTTAAATTGATGAACTACAGTATCTAAGATTTCTTAATTGTTAATCATTGTAATGATTTGTATATTGATAGGTAATTTTGCACCCGGAGCAAGATAGAGTGCTCTCAATTCGTGAGAATGCCAGGCTACAAGGCTTCCCAGATTACTATCAACTTCGAGGGTCTGTAAAAGAAAGGTAGAACCAACTCCTGTTATAGTTTTCTTTCTCTGCGTTGATGTGTCATTAACATGGCCCTCAACCTCTATTATTTTGCTCTGGTACTTCATAAAATGAGCACTTTTGTAAGATTATTTTGTTGATATTACTTAGTTTTTGTAAATTAATTTCAACTTTTTAACTCTTTGATTTTTTTCATTCAAGACCGGCAGTTTTAAAATTAGTCTTTTTTATAATTTCCTATTATTTTATACCTTTTTAGTTAGTTTTATTGTTTTAAAAGAGGGGTATCAATACTCAATTTGCTCTATTGTTTCTTATCTGTTTAATTTCTCTACTGAAATATACATGGAAAATAATTGTTTTTCTTTTTACCTTTCCTTTATTTTGTCTCTATGGAAGATCATAAAATAAAGATATTTGTTTTAATTTTTATATATTAGACATGGAAAATGACTATTTTCTTTTTATTCCTTTCCTTAATTTTGACTCTATTGAAGACATAAAATAAAAATATTTGTTTTAACTTTTTATATTATTATTTTGAATGTTTAATCTGTCCTCCCCTAAGTAGGAATATTATCTAATAAATACTTATTTAATTTTTTTACATTATTTTTAAATTATATGAATGTAAATCATGACGTCAGTTTATAACTCACCACTAAATGGTCAAAAGGTGGGAGAGGTTATTATTATTTTTTTTTGGTAATGTTATTTCTTGTTTAATTGGATGATGATGATATTTGTTATAAGAGATGTAGAAATCAAGAGGTTAAAATTTCATCTTTCACCATTTATATTCTCATATGGATTTTCATAAGATTTGTAAATACTAAGGTATTTCTTGCTCGTTGATCTTATTTGTGCTTTAATTTTGTATTAGTGCTTGTTGGTTGGTAAAGAGGATATAACATGAGAAGTACATATTAAAACTCAGCTTCTTGGTTATACTTTATCTAATTTAGAATTCTTAAATGCAGCACAATATCATCAGTCAATTGCCCGATCGTTTTAAGTTGAATTCGTAACTAAGTTTGCTTCTTGTTTCAGATATATTCAAGTGGGCAATGCTGTTGCTATTCCAGTTGCTAGAGCATTAGGTTATGCACTGGGTCAAGCATACCTGGGTCATCACAATAGTGAGCCTCTCCTTGCACTTCCTCTGCATTTTCCTATCTTGGATCCTGCATCTGCAATCATTGTAGTAAAAAGATGATTATGCACATTCTTCATCCCTTATAGCTCATCCCTAAATTATACAAAGAGAGGTAAATTATAAGATTAGCTTATAGTTAACCTCTAATTTGGTTAGGAGGATGAAAGGGATTTTTCTTTTCTTAATGGCATATGCTTGCCAGTTACTCTATTGTAGTAGGTTTGTCACTTTCTAATTAACTCGGCATTCCGTGAGTATTGCATCTACAACAATTGAAGCATAAGAAAGTGGTTGATTGATTTGAGGCATTTGGGAAAATCATGTCATTATGGCATAGTTTTGTGGCCGTTTTATTATTATTTGTTATTTATGGTTCAGAATTGATGTAACATTAAACTCATTGATTGTTGTATTATGGTTATTATCCATTTCGTCGTTTGCTTGCGAGTGGATCTTGCAATGAGATGATGTTTTGGTGATGGTATATAATTTTCCAAATTAAGATGTATTTGCCTTCCATCTTTCAATGTTGTGGCATTTTGCAATAGAGAAAGTTAGGTTGGTTTTACAGAAATTTTCCATTGGGAGTGTAGATGAGCTACGAGGCACTATGGGTGGTTTTAGTGTAGCAACTATTGTTTTTTAGTTTGGTGGAAATCAAACTTTAGTTGTTTGAAAAACTGATTCTTCTCCTTGACATTGTGCCAAGCTTTGGGGGTGACAATGTGTCATTGATGTGACAAAAAATGACTTAGCTCACTTTAAGTCTCTTTATTGTTGGTTTCATTGTGAGATAAAGAGAGTAAATTATGATCGAGTGATTTCTTTAAATGAAAGATCACTGCATTTTATAATAGAGAACCATAAGAGTAAGATTGCAGTCAGTTTTTTTCTGGGTATATTTCTAAATGTAGTTTTCTAGATGAACATGTTAGCTTGCAAAGTACCAGTCTTATCAGTTAGAATGAAGATGGGAAACTAATTCAACGTATACTAGCTACATTTAATTACTAAAATTAAATAAATTGGAAGTTGAAAAGTGAAGTATTTGCATTTAAATAATAAAGCAGTTGGACGAAGATAAGAACAAGTGCTTTGCGAAAAGGCAATTATCTACTAGATGATATAAACTAATCACAAAAAATCATCCTGTTTCCCTTGCTCCACTTCCAACTCCTCCAAATGAAGCTTTTCTCTGTCTTCCTTCTCGCTCTCCTGCTCCTCCCTTCAGGTACCTCAATTCGTAAGAGTAATCCGTCGATTGAGAAACTTAATAACAGAACTCTTCTGTTTCAATTCTTATATGCACTAACCGGAGCTCAGCCGAGGTCATTGCGCACGGCTCCCGTTCGACCAGGCTTCCAGAGCACACATGCCGCAAGACGATTCGGATGGGGCAGTGCAAGGCGCAGACGTGCAGCCACGAGTGCTCCAGGGAGCCACAGGGGAGCGCAAGGTGCACGGACGATGAGTGTTTCTGCATCTTCTTCTGCATGCGGCCACCAACGTAGTGTCTCCCCTGATGTGCTCGAGTGTGTATACTGTCAAAGAACTTGCGTGTCGTGGCTGGCTTTGACTCATCGACAGTGCTTGTGAATATCATGCCCAATGAGAGAAAATAAACTTGTACTAGTTTTCGGCAGGGAAATAAATATTTGAGACGGCCGCAACGTTTTGATATCCACTTTACAAGCTGAAACATCTTTTCGATTATGAATTAGCAACTCAATTTTAGTAAGTGTTTTTTTGTGTGTAAATCTTTTGGAGAAATATCTCTGCTTCATAATTAGAAGAGGAGTCGTAGGCCCGTCTTGTAAACCTCAATGCCGGTATACAATAGCTCCTTCTCTGAAACATATTTAGAGCATCTATATCAAATCTATCATAGTTCTACAATAATTATTTATTTTATTAAATTTAGACATTACTTTTCACTCTATACAATATTTACTATCCTAAAATTTTCATTATTTTTATTTTTTTTAAAAAAAATTACTTTCTTTTCTCTTCCATTTATTATTATTTTTTATAAAGAGTTTAGAAAAGAGAGATTGAAAATAAATATTATTATATTTTTATAATAGTGTTTAATTCTCTATAATTGGAGAAGTATTATAACAAATATAAATTTAGAGAATTGAATGTGAATATGATGTAAGTGATTTTTTTAATAAAAAAAATCTAAAATTTAAAATAGTAATTAATTTTACATAAAATAGTGTCGATGCTCTCAAATGAGTTAGTGCACCAAATTATTATTTTTTAATCTTTGCTTCGTAACTGAGCAGAGATCCTCTGAACCAGTACACATCAAAATGGCTGATGTGCACTGGTTCAGGGATGGACCAGGGATTTTAGTCCAGAGAATCTCAGCTGTTCGTAACTATCCCATGAAATAACCACGAAAATTTAAAAAAAAACATTATTTTCATTTTTTCCTTAAAAAAAATTAATACTCATTATCATTGTAATTTTTATAATTATAACGATTAATTTTTTAAGTAAATCAATTCAATATTTTTTTATATAATGTTATATATAAAATATT
>JBAMIB010000061.1:4629525-4641957 GCA_037177415.1 Kaempferia rotunda | reverse complement strand
GTTAGCATCTATGGGTTCTCAGGTTTCCAAAAAGGGCACAGGCTTAGGGCATGTCTTCAGGTTTATGGAAGCACGCAGAGGTTTCAACTAGTGATGATGCCCATTGATAAAGCACACCCCCAATGCACACTTGATCATGTGCAACTAGTAGACTACCCTATAGACCAATAGACACGTAGAACCATCAACGAATTATTTTGATGTTACTTCTTCTACACATTTCCAATCCAAACTAGATTTTTCCACTGAAAATTCCATAAGATCCCTGTACGTAAAAAATTATGCAAATTCACAATTCCTCTTAATATAATCCGTGCATATAAACAAATTAGCAATGAAGTCCTCACCAAATTAACAACAAATTAGCAATGAAGCCCTCACCAAATTAACAACCTAACTCATACTTACTAGAATATAAGCAAACAGTAACATTCTCAAGAGCTTAGGGGATAAGCAAAAGTAACATTTTCACAGATCTTCAGGGATAAAAAATATTATGTCAAATTCAATTCCTTTCCCATTCTTGAATTCTCCTCAGCTTTCTGTATATTGTCCCCCACAAGAAAATATGGAACTCGAGGTATATAAGCATTCAAGTGTAATCCCTTCCTTTCTTGGCTTCAAACTTCCAGCTGCCTCATTTTTGTCTAGTGTGCCCTCAAATTAAAATCCTTAGACATTCATACAAACAAACGTTGAATTTAGCCACCTCATTGTATGTTTCAGTATCATTTCTTACTTGATCTCTTTGAATTTTCTATTTGAAGGTATGATCCATGCTTTGAAATCTTGTCCTGTGTCGGCAAAATGATCGAAACATATCGTTTTGGTAAATTACCGAAATTCAATACCGCTCAACATCAAGGTTCAAAATCTCGAGTTGTGTTGTAGTTTCAATCTTTGACTGAAAGGTATGCATGGTGTCGATGACAGATTGGAGGTTGAAGGAGAAAGGATATTAAGCAAAGGAAGGAGATATTGTATCTGTGTTGAGTTTCAATCTTTGAGATATGCATGGATCAGAATGTTATGTTTTGGTAATTCAAAATCATGTTCAGCACAAACAATGTCTCCTTTATATTTTCATTTCCTTCTGCAACTTCAATTCATTACCAACACCATGAATAAAAACATTGATACGATATGTACCAAAGTAATATTATTTCATTCAAAGATCAAAACATCGGCATAGCTCTAGATTTTAAACCATGGTATGACAAAAACTATTTATTAAAGAGAGATCCAACAACAACCAAGTCTTATCCCACTAGGTGGGATCAGCTATTTATTAAAAAGAGATGATTAGATATATTTCTTATGTATCAATAGATTTCACACAAATTCGAGATCAATTTATATGGATCAACTACCTCAATTATTACTGTTAGCCCATACATTGTGTCTATTTTTGGATCTTTCAAATTATTTCTGGAGAAGGATGGGTTGATTTTCTTTTCCTCTTAAATCATTCTCTTCTTAGAAAAATGGTAGACCCTTTAAATAACCAAAAATACATATATTGTTCGCATTGCTATAACATAAAAGCTGTAAAACTATTGTGGGAGCCTTCCTTCCCTAGATTATACTAGTAAACATACAAAAGAAAATAATGAACTTTCTTAAGAGACCACTATTGTCATTAAACCTTTGTTTAGATTAAATTGTTCAAGTTCGACGATGACATAGAAAAGCCTGATATGGTATTAACATTGGCTGATGGAACATTATTACAAAAACAAATAACAAATGTGATACTTGTGCATTTTCAATTTTCTGGGATCACCTGACATTATATGTTACACACTTGTGGTAAGTCCCTTGCCTCTTGGGCCTAGTGGAAATTACTAATATCTTGTCATTTTTAAAGAAAAAAAGAGAGAAACTATTATTATTCTGATAGGTCAAAGAGAGAAACTATTATTATTCTGATAGGTCTTTAGTTATTGCTACAAAGCCGAATAGTGCTAAAATATTGATATATATATTGTTAAAAATAATTATATTGATAGATACAGGTATATTATTCAACATTCTCAATGAACTACCTGGAGATGAGCTCTAGCCACCAGATCAGGTTGAGGTTTCTGGAACTGGACAACAAAGCAGAAGACATCATCAAGCACTAACTCCGTGTTCAAGGAACATACGAAATCTAAATCACTCAGCAGCTTCTGAAAATAACTGACAGCCTGGAAATCAGATTGGAAAATGTTTAATGTGTATTAAAACAACACATGCAATAATGTAATTAGTTTAGGAATTGAACATTTCCAATCAATAAAATGAAGCAAAGTTATCACTAAGGTGTTCCAAAAACTCACTTCTTTCCAACTAAGGATATGAGTTGCTCGTGGTGGAGTTGGGGCAGAGAATCTGTTGTTTAAGCTAGCATCAAAACCAATAGGCCTAAAACCTGAGGCAGTAGTGCTACTTTGAATATCATCTTGGTGAAATTCATATGACAAGGCTCTTAGGAATTCTTGTGATTTAGTGATGTGAGTTAATTCAGACAAACATGATGCCACATGTTTACGAGCCAACTCCAAACCCTTTCTTTGAGGTTTCTTCATACTCATGAGAACAAGGTAATAGTGCTGAAAAAGGTTTCATAAGTTAGTAACAGATTGGCAGGAGGGAAGCATAAAAATGTATTAGCAATTAGTAATACAACAAAATAAATAGAATCATTAACAGTATTATGACTATCAAGTTGATCACGAATTTATCAAGTACTATTAAAATGTGCTCTACAACTTTGATATAAGGTCCTTTCGTCTATTCTCTACATACATGTGCCCAATGTTGGTACTCCAAGTTAACACTCGACATTTCTATTGGTTAAGTGTAAATCTTAAAAAAAAAAAAACAGAATGTCAGACCCTTGAATCCACATCCATGACAGATAGTACTACCTATCGAAATAACTTCAAACTACAACAGAGAGCAATTGACTACAGAAGTGTAAAAATTAAGGAACCTACATGAATTACCAAAGGTAGTGTCTCCAATATCAACTTGAAAGAGACAAAACTAGGTAACACATAGGTCAAATTTTATGAGACAAAACCAAGGCAGGCAGTCCTAAATGAAATTTTATGTAACATCCTAGTATATTTGAAAACTCAGGAAACATGGGCTAAGACCTTACGAAAACGTAAACGACAAAGAAGAGCTCTGCAATAGCCTTCTTCCAAATCAGGATTACTTTGTAGAGGCTCAATATCTACAAGGAAAACAGGGAATTAGCATTAACAATCTTGCAAAGAATAAAGTATTAAAAAACTAAAATATCTAGCAATAAGGAGTGCATACCCATGAAAGATCAAGAATAGTGTGACAAATAGTTTTCATTGGCACCCATAGCACACATCAGGTAGCTACCCTAAGTTTGGCGTACTCAAGTTTTGTCTGAATGTGCAAATTTTCATCAATTCAAGATATGCCATATGAGTTGCCCAAACTCGATGAATGGTGGAAGTAATCAAACTATAAATTGGCAATTCACAAAATGACCAAAATAAATTGTTATCTCTTTTTTGTCGTGGGGTATAGTTTGTGAGTAAAGTTGGTGTTCTCTTCACCACAAAGGAACTGAAATCCTGATTTTACAATCCTATTTGTTACACATTCCTGTTGTCCTATTTAATCAAATTAGGATGACTGATTTTTTTGTCTATGAATGTATAGAAACAGATATCAACCACCAATATAATGCATGCTGGTTTCAGAAACGTGTTTACCAAACCTTTTTTTTTATAATCAAGAATTATATAGTTATCATGGAAAAGTTGTCACAAGAAAATAATCCAAACAAGAGCAACAAGCTAAGCTATTTAACTAGTAGAGACCAGCGATTGAAATGTCGTTCTGTGCAAGGCAGCACAGACGGTTTTACCGTTCCGCTAGGGAAGCGAACCCGGCACCCTATGCGCGGTAGTTTCATGTGGCGTCACGAGCAACAGAGCGTCCCAAATGCATCGCCGAACTCTTCCGGTGCCACCGAAAGCATCGCCCGATGCCACCGGAAGAGTCGCGGGGTGCCTGAAGCGTCGAAGGTGTCGCAACACTTCTAGCGAAGCAAGAAACGTCGCGGGGCACCTCTAGCGCCGCTGGAACACGTCGCAGCAGCGCTGTGCAAAATTAATATTGTAATTTAAATAATTCAAACAATTCCCACTTGTAATATTTTGAAGAGACTTTCATAAACCCTAATTAAATTATCTCAATAAAATATAAAATAATATATTTAAAATTTAAAAAAATATTTTTTTATTAATTAATATTCTCAAAATTATTTTTACTATTAAATTTTATTTAAACATTCTAAAAAAATCTTAAAATATTCTAATAAATCATATTTATATTATGATATTTTTTTTTAATTTTATTTTTACTGTTATTGATAGATAGATTAATTCAATTTATTGATAAATTAATTTTCTTTAAAGAAAACTATATTTAATTATTTTTTTTTAACCATAATAAGCTGTCTAATAATTGAAACTTTATATAAAACCAATATACAATTATTTTTAAATTATACACAATAAATATATTTATCTAATAATTACTATATATAAATAAAAATATACCAAAATCGGATCGACATGACACAATACAGAAACTGCATTGTTCCGGTATAGGATCGAAACCTTTGCACGGGTCGAGATTTTAAACCTTGATAACACATTCAAATGTTTATTTAGCATAGTTGTTGATGCTAAAATGAACTTGTGAAGTTGCAAGAGAAGAACGAAATAAAAATACTATTAGCAGCAATAAAGTGTAGGTTCAATCCACAATAAAATGCTAAAAAATAGATTAGGATGGTATATTTATTATAATGGTACTTTTGTTGTAAATTCTATAACAAAGAAGTCGGCTAATAAATTCTATAATTAGATTTAAATAGTTTATAAAGGTATTTTTGTTAAAGAGGGAGACCAATGAATTCTACTTTAACATAATTAAAAGTTATTTACAAAATATGAGTATTACTATTGATATATTTTTACTTCTATGGAGGAATGATATTCACGTTGTTAACCCAAATGGTTGGGTAGAAATGGGTTGATGAATATGATTTGATTGGTAACCATTCACCTAAAGCTTAAGCTACTAGGAAAGATTTACAATACATCAGTTAATTGGTATTCTTGTTGAATTAAATGGGTTGATAATTTTTTGTTTTTGTTTTTGGTGGTCTAAGAATTCTTTGTTTGATATTGATGCTTGAAGGAACAGGTTCTATTATTTTCAATAACATTGTGAAGTTAATTATGAGGTTCTTCCTATATATTTGAACATGAGTTTTATTGTCTACATTATTTGCTTCATAAATTTTCTTCTACTAATTAATCATTATACAGATAGATTTGTGCAATACTTGTTTTACTTGATTATCCATCTTCATTATATCTTCCGAAGAAAACTTTTTCACATCTCCATTTTTATACACTGACTAGTTATGTAGCCATTGTTTTACTGATTTTATTGTTAAGTAATGCATTGATCATGCAAAAAATTTGAGAGATATCTGTACAGAATTCTTTAATAATGTTTTACTGATTTTTATGATTGAAGTATTTCCCCTTCCACACTAGGTTGCAATAAGAGAGATATGCCATGGAGCAGAGGCCTTGGTAAAAAGGTGTGGAAAGCAGAAAATGATTGAAGCTATCAAGTTACCTCCAAATGATCTTTATAGGCATGTTGAAGTATGAACTCTCTCCTACCTTACTTTCCATTGATTCATTGAGACAACTTTCCTAGAGCATGATTGAAAGTTTGTGGTGAAATTTGAGTGAATATCAACATAGGTTTACACTTGCATTGGTAGCTTGCTACTGTGTTTCTTGTGTCAGCTGAAACTGTGATAATTTTTGGTATCAATTGTAATGAAAAGTCACTCTTACGTTCCAGACAAAGATTATTGAATGAGAATGAGATCATTTCTAGGATTTCTAGATTGTGAGTGGGCATGCGTGGGAGATGAGTACCACTACATGTGGTGGGTGATTGGCTTTGTTATAAGATAGCTTCAACATATACTTTTGTTGTTTGTATTAATTTATAATAATTGATACTAATTTTTAACTTATAACTTAAGTATAATATATATACTTATAAAGTATATTTCTAATGTAATATACATTGATATTACTTATAAGTTATCCATAAATATGTATGTTATTATTGGCACTTTTTTTATAAGTAAATTATATTGTTAAAATTATAAATTTACAACAATTAAATAAACTTATAACTCATGAGTTAATAAGAAAATTATTGAATCTTCCCCTCTATAGCTCCCTCTATCTCTAGGCATTATTCATCACTATAATGTTAGCTTTAATCCTCTAAGTGATAATATTTACAATTAGGCGGCCTTTGGTATTTACCTTTAGGTCTGTAGTACTCCCTCTTGAGTTGGCAAAAAATTATTATGAATACCTATCTTCTTGTAATAAATACACTAAGCCTTGGCATCCCTTAAGGTTTGGTTAGCAAATCTACCACTTATGGTTTGAAATCTCGTACTGTGCCAATCGAAATGATCAAAATGTGTCATTCCAGTAAATCACAAAAACTCAATACCACTCGACATGAAGGTTCAAAATCTCGAGCTGTGTTGTAGTCTCGGTCTTTGACTAGAAAAATACTATTCTAGTATCATGCTAAAGCTCCAATGCATGGTGTCGATGATAGATTGGAGGTCATTTAAATCATTCCAGCTGAACTCAAGATATGACTATGATGTTTGCTAAGTACCTATCAATTATCAGTTAATTGGAAAAGCAAACGGTAGAAAACTATTCAATATTGACTTGTGGAAATTGATGATTTGACAAAGTGTGAATGTGGAACTAGTTGGTGAATAGACATAATAATGCGATATTAAGCGTATTCTTTATCTATATTTACACGGATAAGTGCTTGCACATTTATGACTAAATATACTTGCATTTTAACAAATTTTTCTTGTCTTTTGGTTAAACAATGATTTAGACCCACAGGCCACAGATGAATTTGCTTTGCAATGCTAACCTTCTTTCTTTTTGTTTGTAAATAAGTATTTTTTGTATTCAGGACATTGCTGGGGATGATTTGATAAAAGCACTGCAAATAAAACACAAAATACCAAGAAGGAGGGCTCTTTCTGCTATAGAAGAAAATGTATTAAAGGTACTTACAGAAGAAGGCTACATTTTCAAAGAGGATACCTTAGGAGCAGCTGAAGACTCTGATAATATTTACGTGGACGAAGAGGAAGATGATCTTATAGTTGCTGATGGTGAAGTTGATGAAGGTGATGTCCATATAAAGCCTGTCTTGCGTAGACCTATGCCCTTGGTGAGTTTCTTTTGACTTCTAAATGGTAATTGTTTGTAGGTGTATAACATATTACTTTATTTCTATTTTTTCTATTTTGATTGATTATTGTATAGCTTCTCTTTGAAGGACTGTGATTTGACCTTTTGTTTCTTCATCAACATCAGAGACCTGAGCAGTCTTTGGTAGATGTGCCTATTAAATTATCCTCCAATTACTAATGTGTATAGTTGTTAAACCGTGCCAATTATTTGAGGATGGCCATATGACTCTTATCCCTCAATTGTGCTTAATGAAAATTTATAATTTTAAAAAATATTTAAATTGATTAAAATTATTGTTTTAATAAGTTTGACTCTACCCTTGCACTTTCTTCTCAAATATATTTAATTTTTTTTTATAGGCTATTGATGATGCCATTTTAAATAATTTTTCTTGTTTCACATATGTTAGAACCATGTTTTGAAATCTTATATTGTGCCAGACAAAATGGTTAAAACATCTTGTTTTGGTAAATTGTCAAAATTCGAGCACTTAGCACAAATAATGTCTCATTTCTTGCTTTCATCTCCCTCCTCTTTTGACTTTCAATCTATCACTAACGTCATGCATTAGAAATCTAAACGATATCGAAACAGTATTGTTCCACTCAAAGCCCGTAACTTCGGCATGGATTGAGATTTTGAACCTTGCATGGTATAACTACAATTGACTTTTTATTTGCAATAGGATTATATTTGGAGGTAAATAAGTGGATTTAGAAATAAAACTCATTTGAATTTACCTAAGCATGCACAGCGTGTGAGTGTTGGCATGACATAATAACAAAACTACCAAAACTGTATCATTCTATTAGAAACCAGAACTTGTGGCACAAAACGATACCTTATAAAATTTTTCATTTATCTTGAAGGAAATGTGATGATGACACAAGAGAAGCTTCTCTCCATTTCGACCCTCTATTCTTTCATCATCTATTCCTTTCACGTTGAATACTAGAAGATCCAAGATATTTAGAGCTTTTAGTTACAAGGATTTCATGAACATCCCTCTTAGTTATTCCAACATTTGTTTTTATTTTTATTGAAATTGCATTTCTTTTATTCAAATTTTGTTCTACTTATCTAAACCTTTAGTTTCCTGAATATTTCTTTCCACAATTCAAGTTTTACTATAAACTAGGAATTTGCATCCGTCTTCACTGGTTGTATTTGAATATAGGTGCTAGATACTCCTAGAATAATGTATATAGAAAACACAGTGCACTTGAAACTGAATTTTTGAATATTTGTTTCAAGCACATTAATCAATGACCTTGTACTACATGATATTGTATTATATATATTAGGTACTCTTAGAATAGGTATTGTAGGTACTAAACAAAGCCCACCTGTAATTGTTTTTTGAAGTATTTGTTGCACGTATATTGATCTATGACCTACTAGCTGGTGGTTGGTCGAGTGTATTTATTTCTTCATTAGATTGCTTGGTTAATTATCAAGCTTGAGTCATGTCAAATTAGATTTGGAAATATACATATTGTCTTTGATATGACAATTTTTCTTTCTTAATTAATATATGGACTGACATTTGGTTCCTTCTTTTTATTCTTTTTTTCTTCTTGCTGTGTGAATGGAGAACAACAGTCATCCTATTTTGTCCTCTTTCTTATCATTGAAATTCTTGTAGGTTAACCTCTTGTCAAGCGCTAACAGGTAAAAAACACATGCATTAGCTGGATTTGACATTGGGAAATTTGCTTGCTCTTATTATCTTGAGTAGACATGGTGAAAGAAACTGTTTTGTCAAAGCAATGTAGTCATGGACTAGGCTGATATCCTTCAATTTCAGAAGCCATTTTCTCTTGTATTTTGCCTTACCTCTATGTTCAATTTTGACTGAGAGAAAAGAAGTGTGTCAACACTGTCAACATTGCTTTGCAAGAGTGTGCATTTAGCTTCTATTGATCTACACGTAAATCCTTGCATTGCTTATATGTAAATAATTTTGTTCTATATGCCCCTTTCTTATACTTCTACGTCTTTAACATAGCCTATCTTGTCATAATTTAGTTTTTCTCTGAAGTTGATGTGAAGCTGGTCTTTAAAGAAGTTTCATCCAATTTTCTCAGGAAGCGGATTGTGGAGGTATTGTTTTTATTATACTGATGCTGTTTACATACATGTTGAATCTATTTATGTTTTCACATGACGAAGTACACGATCCAAAAATGTGAATTCCAATAAGAACAAAAGTCCACATTTGTAGAAGGCAAATAGATCCTACAGATCCGGACATAATTCCACAAGATGGAATACCAAACAATTGCAAAATCTTAACCCCAACATAAAATGAGACCTGATTGGCAGACTTTGTATCTCAATCAACTACCCACATCAAATACATTACATTTCTCTTGGGTCAAAATCACAATAAACCAACTCCCTCACATTGTCTCTCTGGCATCGATGGATCTGCCCCTTCACATATAATATGCCATTAAGTCTGCTCCACTACATACACAATATCTTAAGCGTGTGCGCACACCCGCACAACTGTTAGAATTTTTTGCAGCACACGATGGGCCACCGAACCTAATCATCGATATAACCTTGAGATAGAAAAGAGGGGTTGTAGATTGCACCTTGACACAGTATGTTTATTTTGGAGTTGAATCATTGGTTGGCTCAGAAAGACCTGTTGGAAAATTATTATGTGTGATAGTAACAATCTTACTGCTAAATTTGAGAACAGTGAACATCAATGTGATTTTTGGGACTTTAGCTGATACTCTTTATTTATATAAAGTACTGTCATATATTATTATGTGTGATAATAGAAGTACTAAAGCTTGATTTGATCACAGTGAGCATAAGGAGCCACTCACCACTCCTCAATTACACACTTCAGCAAATTCCAATCAATCAAACATATAGTTGAATCATAATCAATCACATGGAAAAGAAAGGATATCATCTTAGATATAATTAATTGCAATGGTGCCATCACTTGGTCTGATCCTAAATAATCAAATCCAACTATAAACCAAATTTGAGATGTAATTTAATATCTATCCAAATCAATTTGATCCTGATTCATTTCTATTTCAACGCACAAGTAGCCAACCAAATATTAAAGTATAAGTACAAATTGCATTGAACAGCATTTCTTTCTATGAAAACTTAAATGCAAAATACAAAATCAATAGTGAGAATTAAAAAAACAACTCAAACTTGGACAATTGAGTCTTTGCTGCAGGCTTTTTTGGGAAGCATCCTTTGGTTACATTATTCTCAAGAAAATCACTTCATGGTCCCCGTATTGATTGTGCTCGTATAAATTGTTTTGAAGATATTTTTTAATTAAGATTATGTTTTTGTTTCCTGTAACCTTTTTCCTGGTGTACTTCATCCTTTAAATTTACATGACAGTTACCACTTCTAAAGTAATATTTTATTAGAACGCTGGATCTATCTCAGCGTAGAGTTTGTCTACTCAACATCAGTAGTCTTCTTATGTCCGTTAAATTATCTGCTTCAACATTACTCTGTCAATTAATTAATTAATTAATCTATTCCTCTATTCCTTAAATCCGAGAACTCAAGAATGGCGAACATCTACTAACACACTCTTAACTCATTTTTTTAGCTTTGTTAAAGTTTTTTACACTTCCAAGCACAGGACGGAAGACGTAGTGATGGGCGAACACCAACAGAAATCCGCCCAATAAACTCACAATGTGGATTACTTCCTAGGGCACATGGAAGTGCATTGTTCACTCGCGGAGAAACACAGGTAAAGTGAACTAAAGCTCTACTTTGCAGTTTTCTGCATCAAGATTCTCTTAATGTCTTTTCTTTTTGTTACTGTTTAGCTGAGTCATGTTAAAGTAAGCTTTAACTGGCAACTAGGAATTAATGTATAGCTTAGTTGTTATCATATGATCACACAGTGGTGAGTAGTTATTCTTTTGTTAATTGAACAATAATAATTTCCGAGGTTCAAAATCTTGATTGATGCCAATATTTTGGTTTTTGAGTGGAATGATACTATTTTAGTATCATGATGATATTTTGATGTACAGTGTCAGTAAAAAATTGTACTTGGAAGGATGAAGAAGATGAAGAAGAATAAGAAGATAAGATAATTATATACTTAAGTTTAAATTTTATTTTCCATCTGGCATTGTCTGATTTTGATATTGTTTTTGT
Organism: Kaempferia rotunda; assembly: GCA_037177415.1. Taxonomy (NCBI): domain Eukaryota; kingdom Viridiplantae; phylum Streptophyta; class Magnoliopsida; order Zingiberales; family Zingiberaceae; genus Kaempferia; species Kaempferia rotunda. The sequence goes on along the minus strand of JBAMIB010000061.1, from coordinate 4,630,414 downwards.
ATTTACATAAACTTAAACAAAATATTATCTCAATTTATATCAATTAGTGTGCTAAGAGGTGAAATGACATTCATCAACATGAAATGTTTTGGCACAATGACATGGGAGACATCGTCTGTGCTAACTATTATTGAGTTCTTGTAATTTATTAGATATTTGACTGTTTTATTCGGCTTGGTATGCCATTCAAATCATGGTTCAAAATACTTATGAAATTTTAAACATAATGTGAAACTATAAAAAGTCTAAAAATATTATTAAAAAATTTTGAATTCAAAATGATTTAAAAAACAATAAATACAGATAATCATATCCTAAAATTTGTCCATGAAGACGTTTTGCAAAGGATTTTTTGTTTGTGCTGTTGTTTCATCTAGAAATTTTTGTTAAAAACAAAAAAGTGGTATTTTTTAGACAAAGCTACTTGCTGGTCATTTTCAACCAAAAGCCTCTGGTTGGATTTTCAACTTTATGAGCCCTAATCTTGGGGCAATTCTCTATGTTTTTCAGATAGAAGGATGTTCTTAAGATTCATGAAATCTGCTTTTGACATTATGGTTTTTCAGTCACTTGCAGTGGTCACTCTTGGAGACAAGCAAATGGCACAAAGAATAGATAATCTTGTAGATACAGAAGAACTAAAGAGATTCTATCTTCAGGTGTGTCTTATTTCTGTGGAAATTCATATCTATTAAATAATCTATGAGCAGAATATTATTTCTTTTGCTTTTATTTCTTTGATTATCACATATATTTTTCATATGATCATGCTAATTGATGGTTTACATGTTAGTTCAATTGTTACAGCAATTATAAGATATGATGACAGCTGCTACTGATATGCTTCTTACTTTTAGGATAAAAGAAAAAAATGATTAACCAGACTGGG
>JBAMIB010000061.1:4531460-4551493 GCA_037177415.1 Kaempferia rotunda | reverse complement strand
TAATCTAGGACCAATATATAGTTGAATCATATTAGTTTCAGTAAATATTTGTTATATATCTCGCCTTTTACTAATAATATTTATTTGTTTAATAGTTAGATTGAACATATTTTGCCTTTACTAGTAATATTTTTTTTTTTAACAGTGAAATTGAGCAAATCCACTGAGATATATATACTTGTATGTGCGATTGCGGTAAGAGGTATTGGAGGAATAATGATAATCTATAATTCTTTTTTAGTGTTGATTTTTTTACTTGACACTATTTAAATGCTCCTTATATTTTGAGTCAAACACAAAACTTTTTTTTACTTCAAATTGAAACAGCTTGAAAACAAAAATTACATTAGGGATATTTGTTTTTTTCATAATTGTATGACATTCAATCCTTTTTCTATATAGTTATGAAAGAACTTTTCTATTATACTGAATAAGAAGTTTATTTATTTATTTATAGTCATACAATACTAAGGATCCAAATAGAAGATTAGAGATTTATCCTGTGTATAGCATAAAAGTTAATTATTTGTTACTTATTATTAGCTTCATAATTTTGGGATTGTAAATATATTTTTTATTTGAAAATAAAATATGATTAATTCTTTACTAACTCTTTTCTTATTTTATATATGACCAAACTTAATCACAAAATTAAGCAACTAAACAGACAAATTTATAATATTATCTGAAATTGGTTATGACACAAGGATCCAATAACTTTTTGATAATTATTGGGGCTCGAGTAGGGATGAATAAAAATTTAATTATATTGAATAAACCGACTGAATTTAAAAATTCATTAGGTTAATTTGGTATTTAATATCCCCCACAAAATTTAATTTTTTCAATTAATTCAGATCATTTTAAAAATTTTATTCAATTAAACTAATAAACTAAAATTAAAAAAAAAATTGAACCGGTAAATCTCGTATGATTTCTATGATAAAGAGTATTTTAATATAATAAGTATTTTCAACATGAAGATTATGTTGGAATATTATTTTTTTTTCTCCTGAAAATTTTAATTTGTTCTTAAAAAAATAATATTTTTTATTTTACTCTTATAGGCCCTGTGTATTATAAAACATTTCTCAAATAAAATAATATAAAACTCTCATTTGCAAGGAGAAAAAGATAAAATAGTAGACATATTAAAAATAATCATGAATTATTGTGATGATAAAAAAAAATTGAATGACTACAATTAGCATTAATATTATGAAAATTTGTAATTCCAGAAGAAATAAATGTCATTAAAAATTCGTATAATGTCAAAAAAAAAAAAAAAAAGAGACAAATTCCATTAATATAATAAACTATTTTTTATTTGATCACAAGTTTCTCATGAACACTATTGATCAATTGGATAGAGATAAATTTAAATGTTATTATTGTATAAAATTAAATATCATACATTAGTGAAAAAAAAATCTTTATATAACTCAGTAATCATAGACTAAATAACTATGAATAATAATATAGTAAGTTCTATTTATAAAAGATTAAATAAAAACTATTTACCTTATATATATATATTTTAAATAAGTGTACAATGTACTACAACTAATTTATATATATATATATACTCCCACCAATTGTTTCATAATATTTTATATTCATTATAAAAGATCTATTAATAAAAACTTCTCATTAATACTTAGTGAATATATATAAAGTAGTAACTATGCTCATAACGACAAACAATATATTCCAGTCAACTATATGAAACAATACTTCATTCATCATACGAAGAACATCAGATCATATTACAAAGTACATCAGATAACATTTTGAATGCTGCTGAGTTTTCTGCATCTTTCACTCTTGGCTTTGGATCCCCCAAAGCAATCAAGGTGTTGTCTGTGGCTTCAACTTGAACAGAGCATGTGAATCTTTTACCGTGCCCAGGCCCTTCTTCTTTCTCGACCCTGCAAATTTTGGTTCAAGTTTAGACTTAATTTTTCACTACATTTAACCATGAAGAACAAAAGACAACCCTATATACGAAACTCCAGTCAATGTAGAGTTCCAAGAAGGATTTATTGTACGCAATCTTATCCTGCTTTGTAAGAGACTTTTTCGAGACTTGAACACAACTTTTATGTCACATAGCAACAACTTTACCGTTGCACCAAGGCTCTCCTTATTTTTAACAATCAAGAACAAAATTCAATATTCTTGAAGCAATGAGAAGACATCGAGTAAGCCGCAATGTGAGCAATGAACCATAATGGTAAACCTTTTTTCTGCAATAAGGAAAATGGTTTTATTGATCTACTTTGAGATATTAACAATTGAATTGACGAGGTAGCTTTAGGGATCAATAATGTAATGGAGACCAATCACTTCTATGCTAGGTTCAGTTGGGTGGAAAAATAGAAGAGGGGAATCAAGAGAAAGAGGGAACAAAATTGTTAATGAATCATGAATATTTGTGTTACCGATCCACTATCCATGCATATTTATGTGTTACTTCCCTTCACCCTTCCCTTGCTTTCCCTGTCCTTGTTATCTATCCAAGTAAACTCAGCTTCAATCCAACACAACAGAGGATGCGAGAGAAGAAGAATAGAACGGTCATGGAATGCATGATCAACATACAGTAAAGAATCATCAATTTTTCTGAGTCATTGGTTCCCATGAATGTGTAAATCATGTATAAAGTTTTGGTTCAGTCGCATAATACATTTCGCAGTTAAAGGCGGAGTTCTAAGATGATCATGATTTGATTAAAAATTAGTTTCATTTATACAATTACATTTCATGATGTAACTGAAACTTTCTGTAGATCATGCACCCATAAATAATGCTATTTGCTACATAAAATCTTTGTTTTTTTTATTATGAACTAATTTTTCACTGTGGTCAAACAAATTTAATATGCAATGAATATTAAGGGTCAGCAAAAGCAAGATTAAATACCACAGGGTGAAGGCAGGAAAAGAGTGGACTTTGTCTCTGTGCCTTCTGAAAATAAGTTTCTGTTATTGACCTCTTCCAGATACCTACTAGAGCCATCCCTTCTATACCACTAAACAGAAGGAAAAAAAACCTAGATAATGATTGAATTGACAATCTATTCTTCAATTAAAGGCACAAGGGATTCAAGAGTTCAAGAACATAGATAAGAGGAAATTCATATGGATCTCCTTGAAGAAATTCTAAAGTAAAGAAAGAAAGAAATTAATTTAATTCCGAAATAAATAAAGGAGTTTTCTATGTTAGGAAAGATTCACAGTTCAAGCGAAGGTCCTGCCAATACGGAGGAAAGATCTATTGTATATAGTCTTACCATGCTTTGCAAGAGACTATGGTAGGAAACGTATTAAGGCTAATTAATGAGACAAAATCCCAAATCAAGAGTAAACACACTTGATGTACACAAGATATAACAAGGTTGAAGAAGAATTATTTTCCTAATTAATCAAACTACCATACCTGATTTTAATGGCATTAAGGAGAGTCATTAGTTATTATCTAATATGTGTATCATAAAAAGATTACATAATGTAGTAACAATTTATAGAAACATAATAGAAATGCATATTTTAGGACTAAAAATAATGCATCAGAAAAGTTAAACAGTATCCTGAAGAAAGTAAAGAAAAAACTCACTTGTAAGTTGGCTTTAACCAGTGTTTCTTGATGCAAAATTCATTCAATCTTTTCTTGGAACCATCTATCTCTTGCACTCCATTACAGGAGGTGGAGCACAAATCCACATCCATATCAGCAGTGGGATCAGAAAAAGATAATTTTTGCATTGCATCTCTTGCTGCATTCAGCTTAGCAATCACCTTTTGCTCAGAGCAGCCAATGCCCAAAAGGATCCCATCAACAAAAACGTTGGTTATGTTCAAAGAATCCTTCTTCAAATTCTTGATGTCAAGGATCTTGCCATGCTTTTGACAAAGCATGTGGAGGGTAGTGATGGGTTGCTCATCCATGATCTCCCAGGTGATTATGGGTTCCAAGATCCCCCGAAACACCTATCCAGCCTAAATATTACACTTTAAAAAAAGAATAAGAGAATGATTAGTCAAGTTTACCTTCCAGAGCAATTCCAGATTGAAGTTGCAGTCCACATAGACTGCAGCTGCAATGGACTCAACAATATCCGCTAACACTTTTGGTGCTTTGACAATGCTCCCACCGTAGAGTATCAATCCTGAATCTTCATCAGGCTCCATCATCACCACATTTGTGAACTCATTTACCTGATACGGAAAAAAAAAGTGATATGGTTCTAAAATCCAATATCAAAAGGAAAAAAAATTTGAAGGAATCAAGCATCGAAGCTGTAGCATTTTTTTAAAAAAAATTTCCTCACTTTGAAAGACCCATATTATTCATCATCTAATGTATAAGAATGAAAGAACTGAAAGAAATTTACTATCCTACCAAATCCAAATTGCAAAGAGACATCACTCAAATCATGAGGATAGATTCAGATTACCAATGTTACTTCTCTTCTGGATCGTGCAACTTTCTCCAACTCCAAACGTGTAGCTTGGACATCAAACTCAAAATTCTCCAGGACATTCCAATCTCAGCAACACTTTGTATTCCACTGAAAACCATTCAACACAACTCCAAGAATGTGGCTTTTTATTTTATCCTCTACTGCAACTGTTGATAAGCACTATTTCAAGAGATCACTTTCAGCAACTGCCCTCAGAGGAGACTCATATTCTTCAAGCTCAACATGAGACCCAGGTGTTTAACACGTACTTTAAAGAATTCAAGCAAGTTCTTCATTTGCATTGCACTATGATTTACAAGGACAAGAAGCCGGCATATTAAAAAATGGAATATATGGTTAGTTACAGTAAAATTCATCCAGTTGAACAACATATAGTGGTCTTAGCCGGTGCTTTTTCTGCTTTCAATTAAACATTGCCAACAATATTAATATGATCTTCACTTCAGGTTAAATGTGCCAACAATATGGCGTAGGATTTCAAGTTTTGAAAATTTTGGGTGCTTGTGATGTAGCTGTTAGATTTCAAGACAAATTTCCTACTAAATCAACATCAAATCTAAATCAAAGCTGTCTCAGCACAAGAAAGAACGAAAAATGTCTCATAGGTGAGATTTTCCAAGTTAAGGAGAGCGCGCACCGTTTGATCCATGATAGGCGAGTTGTGGCGCAGCAATCGATAGAGGCGATGGCGGACGGCGACGCGTGCTAGCTTCTCGGTGGAGACGTTGACGGAACGGAGGGAGGATAGTTTGCCGGGGCCAAGGTCGGGGTTGGCGAGGTAGAGGAAGTTGGTGAAGGCGAGGCCAAGCGCAGCGTCCCCGACGAACTCGAGGCGCTGGTACGAGGAGTGGTCGGCGACGGATGGGTGGGTGAGGGCTTCCACCAGGAGCGAAGGCTGCCGGAAGGTGTAGCCAAGAAGGCGTTGGACCTCCGCCACGACCGCCGGCATATCGCCGTTATCTTCCGCCGCCGGTAGGGCGTTCGACGAACTCATTGTGATCCGTCGAAGGGTTAAAACCCAACAGTGGATGATGTGAAGCTACGCCCGTTTCGTTCGTTGGATCCTCTTCAATTAGGTAAACTCTGCTAGACTTCCGATTTGACTAATTGAATCTCATCCCAAGTGGTAGAAACATAGAGGGTTGATATAGGAGACACGTAAGAATTGTAGGGTAATTATGTGCGTCGATTGTCGACGAATTTTATTTGGATTAAATAAAAAAATCAAATGAATACCTTTGTTAAAAATATGAGAAGATCATTTTCATTTCATTTTATTTTATTTTTCATCTTAAATATCCTTATTCTATTATTAAAATCATTATTATATCAGTGTTAAAATAATTTTAATAAAGAGAATCACCCGAGTCATAGTCGTCGTCCATTGAAAATAGCAGAGCATCAATCCTGAGTAGTCGAGTTTTGAAGATTTTTTTTATACCTAAATTACCCGTTCTTACATAAAAACGGAATGATCCGTGTACATATTATAATAATTACAATTCATAATCACTTCCCTATATGTGTTATATTAATTATTAATTATAATTACAACACTGATATAATATGATGTTGACTAATATTAATTTGAATATTATAATAATTATGAATGATAATAGTTACATGAATCATAATTACTATAACATAATATTAATCAATTTTGACTTTGAATCGAACATCATCTCGTACATGTACTGTAATTACGGTAACATTATAACAACTATTGTTTATAACTATTACATATGCCTAGATGGTCAATAATATAATGTAACAAATATAAATTGTAGCTACGTTAGAGAGAGACGCTATTTTAATGATTAATAATTTTGTTACCCTCATGCCCTCAATTAAAAAAAACCTCCTATCCTAATCATTTAATAGTCGACTGTAAATTGATCCCATAATTTACTTCCTTTTTATTACAATAAAATCGCTACTAGTTCTAACAACCACTTGAACACTTACTAATCTTATCAGCCCCTTCACCTGCCATGAACCTTCTGCACCTTGTTTTGTTTGTAACCTGATCTGTGCAAGTGCCAGCAGCCTTCACTTGTTTCAAAACACATCTTTCAGTTGGAACTTTTCTTTTCCACATACTTTAGCACCACAATTTCAATTCTGATATCAAAATTTAAACCAGAAGCTCAATAACATCTAAAATTAGCTTGCTTGCTACAGACCTCAGAGATGGTTTATTGTTCAGGTCATAGGCATAAGGATATTTACTTTTTGCAAATAGAGGACTTCAAATAGCTTTGTGTTGAGTGTAATATGTTGATGAAGGCGATCGACAAATGCACGATAAGCTCAGGTAGACATACAACAAGATACACAAATAACTATATTGGTAACAGATGTAGCAGCTCTAGCATTCCTTCTCCATGAAACTATATTACGTGAAGACATTGTTTAATAATGTAGGAACATAGTTTCAAATTCATAGCATTGACCGTGCAGCTCCACCAAGCATGCTTCAAGCACTGGTGCCAAAAGGCTGTCCACGACCAATCTAATCGCGACTGTAAGGATACAACCCCAATGAGTTACTTGGTAAATGCATCGAAGGCCAAGATAACCAGTTTACACACACCTACCTACCTTAACATCTCATCCAGGATCTCCTGACAGGCTTGGTTACCATAACAGCCTCATTAAGTCATGAAGTTAAAATGGATTTGGATTAAGAAAAAGAACTCAGTCAAATTTCCTGAAAGTTGGGAACTGAAACATCTGACGTCAAAAGTGTCCCACGGAACCCTTGCTCAGATTGTCCAGGTTCGATTTTATGTTCTGAAAGTTCATCTACAAAATAATAAAGGTTTAACCAATGTGGAACTTTGATTTCCAATAAGAGTAAAATTGAATGGGGTAGCTTATACCAGCAATATCCCGATTTGCATAAATCTCTGAATCAGTGACCCATAGAACATCACCTGGAAAAATGCTCTTGTCACTTAAGGTAGCTGATTCATCATCTATCTCAGTTGAACCTTTGTGAAGCTTTTGATTCTCCTTAACAACCTAATTTTAAATGACACCAGTGTTATTAAAAGTTGAATGGTAGTATAGCAAGTTCCAAGTATGACCTGAATTAACACATTGCCAGTCAAATGGAATGGGAGACCTTTTCAATATCAGTGATGAAGTATTAAAAATATCCAGCTGATGGAGTTTTACAAAAGTGGAGATGCATACCCCAAAGGCTTCCCAAATCATCATTTTCAACTGGTAGATGGAGGTGGAACCAGAAACTCTTAAATTGACTGAGTTGCCAGAAGATGTTCTTCTGGAGCGCTTGGAAGCACGCCGGTCTGGCTCAGAGACAGATGTCGAAGCTTCTATCAGGTATTTTGGAGGTTCCTTACCACGGACAAGATGCACACAAATAACCTCATCAGAATAACAAAGCTTGTGCATTAATTCACTGCTTTCTCTTTCTCCAATACAAACTTCGCATGTCTGCATTATAGTTATACACTTCAACAAACAACAATGAAAAATTGGGATGAAGTATTTATTGGAAATATAACAATTGGGGGGATCCAGAATCAATGGGTGACAGGATAAGAGACGTGGGAGAAAGTTATTGGAAATATAACAATTGGGGGGGATCTAGAATGAATGGATGACAGGATAAGAGATTTGGGAGAAACATAAGTGATGAAGTATTTATTGGAAATATAACAATTGGGGGGATCTAGAATGAATGGATGACAGGATAAGAGATGTGGGAGAAACACAAGTGTCAAACGAGTCTCATTTCAATGGAGAGTACAGGGAACAAAAATAAAAAGCACACAGAAAAATCTAGAACAAATCCCAAAAGCCTTCAACTGATTCTTTGTTCATTTACCTGTGGATAAGTTCGAATAAGCAATTTTCCGACATTTGTGCCATCATTTGCTTCATTCATGTGTTCATCTGTACCCTCCACAAAAGTAGGAATGTTTTCACAAGATCCATCCAACTTACTGAGACTGCTTGCAACTATAATTTCAGCAGATATGCCTTTGTCTTCTGGAACATTCCATTCTTCACAAAACAGTGACCAATCAGTCTCTGGAATGAGTACCAACCCTTTTGTCTGGAAGGAACAATAATGTATAAAAATAGAAGTTATAATGTAGAGTGTGTATCTGACATGGTAAGTTGAATATGGATTTTTTTTTCTTTTACTTTTTTCTTTAAAAAAAAATTACAGAATGGTATGATTTGGCCGCTGTATTGCTCTCATATGATTCTTGAGGGCTCCTGTGAGATATACCATATGAGAAGAAACATGAAGCAAGTTGGCAAGATGACAATCATGAAGCAAATGATCAGGATATCTTGTTGAATATAAGATAGAGTCATTCCTTGAGTGCCTTAAGCTATCTATTGTTATTCCTTGTAAACGTTAGGCTATCTTGAGTCATTCCTTGTAAATGTTAGCTAACTTATTGCAGCAAAATTATAAAGGCATAAAAAATAATAATAGCAGTAATAAGAGAACTTAGTGACCCAAAATAATAATAGATGGAAATTCTCATAGTATTACTTGTTCTCTCAAACATAAACATAAAACTAGCTCATAGAGGATTTCAGTTAGGCCTATATTCTTTAGTAATAAAAGTTATAATAGAACAGGCAAAAGACATGAGTATACTTACAATAGATACTTTCTGAGTGATGACACCGCGTTTGTAAACTAGTTCAAGAGGCCTTTCCAGCAAATGTGAATGCTGAAAGAAGATGGTAGTTCAAGAAAGTAAACATATGTGGCAAGTATTAATTAGCAACGCAAAGATTTTAAAGGAAGTATATATTTGGATGAATTACAATGTAGTTAAATAAACATACAGTGAAAACAGATCTTGTGAATGTAGGTGTTAAGAAACACCAATTTTAGAAGACAAGGATACAAGTTATAAAGTATGATGTCACATAATCTAAATGTTTACCTTCTGACATTTAAGTGAATCAATTATCACTTCCAAATTCTCAGGTTTTTCACATGAAGAAATGTTCTTCCCAGTTGCTATCAGATAAGCCTTCCATTCTGCGATCCATGATGAGGGGACCAAGTAATACTTTAGACCAGGAAAAAGTGGAAAACCTTTGCCCATAATTAATTTTTCATGATTTTGACGTTGCTTAAGCTTGGATGCTCTGCAACATGCAATGAACTGTCAACTATAAACAACTTCAATTTCATTGAGATAAAGAAAAACAAAAGCTTTGAGTTACCTAAGATCATCCTCCAAGCATGCAACATTCTTTAATTCCTTGCTGCAAGTTTCGCATGGTTCAGATTCAGAAGAGAATGTTGAAAAACCTAATGAACCATCGGATTTGGAGGAAGTGGAAAATTCAAGGAAAAATAGCCAGAGCCTCTCAGGAACCAGCACACGCTTTGCTGCAGGAGCTTGTTCTGGGAGAAGGTTTCCATGGGAACATTGAAGAGAAGCTGTTGGTCCAGCATCAGTGTCAGAAGGAAAATCAACATTTTTCCTACGCAACCACTGTAGCAACCTTTAAAAACATAGAATTTGTTACGATAGTGTATTTTCAAGAGAAGAAGCCCTATTTAACTTGATTTAGAAGGATGGAGATGGTGTACATATTATTAGTTGACATCCTAAATAATTAGCCAAAGTAGAGTTGACAATATTGAAGAATCAATATAGCAATCTGAAGTGCATTGTCTACTGTACCTTAGCCAACAAATGCATCGTGTGAAGAAAAAACAATATATGTATGCAAAGAACACACAAAAATAATAATAATAATAAATAAAACACAAAGGCAGTACATGAAGATCCTTTAATGCACGAAATGGGTGATTGTTTTTAGAAAATTTTCCACTTTTACTGTTTCTAAGAAATAAAAGTTGAACAGAAATATATATATATATATGTATATATATATATAGTCATCGCCAACCTTTCTGAAAATAAGAAGAAAAGAATAAAAAAATTGGGAAAAAAAAACAGAAAACACGGTTTTCTTCCTACAAAATCTGACTGAGCCTCAAAGGACAAAAAGTTTAAAACCAAAACTAAATCTAGACAAATGATTAAGGAATCAGATAAGCTACTATGCATCCATGCTCCACTTGTATAGGCCGTGAGCATGAACAGTGAAAGGCTAGCTTTGCTTTTCCCAACATTTGTCTGCTTTTACATGGACCTAAATTTAGCATCCGAGATCACTGCAAAGCTGAACTGGTGGGAGTTATTTATTTTGCTTAGCCAACACAAATTTTCATCTCAAGGTACAATAACACTAATCATCACAAAGCACAAGGATTATAGCATGAATGACCCGAGTGGGAAGCAATGATTGATAAATCAATCAAACAACCAAAATTTCAAAAAAATAAATAAATCCTCAAGCTTTCATAGATTTTTTTCATAAATCAGAACCATACAACTGATCCTGCTTTGTGCTCCCTAAAGTCAAAGATATATACCCAAATAAAGAAGATCCCATGAGCTATCCAATTTGAAGTCCTACAATAAAGAATGGCAAAAAACAAGAAGGGACAAACAAAAGTAATTACATGAAAAAACGCAATCATCTTACCATGGCCTAGATACAAAATACAAACGACCATCTAGGTACTTTCCAGCAAGGGCAGCTTCTGCAAGTTGCCTTAAGGAAGCCTTCTTATCACGGTAATCATCTGCACAGACTGCAGTTTTTGCGTCATCTCTAAGGCAATCAATGCAAATATCATCATTGCTCAAAGTAGGCCCCCCTCCATACTGTTGTTAAGTATAAATAATGAGAGCAACCAACAGGAAAATGCAAAATGTTGAGTCAAAAACCACAAAGGAACACAGGAAGTGTCAGTGATTTAAACAGTTCATAAAGACATTACTAAGTGGCATGAATAGATCACCTGCCAATTGCATTTTATTCTTCAACCAATATGTTATTAACGCACAACATCAGTTGTAAAGCAACAAGGAGTAATAATAGAACAGGAAAAATAATATCAACAAAGTTCTAAAATGCATAATAGAAACTTCAACAAAACTACTTTGAAATATTAATAAATTTGGCCAACAGTATTGCTATTTGATATCCAATATTATTGAACACATCAAGGAGAGGTATAGGTTCAAGAAAAAAAGTACAATATAAATAGCTAGAGAGCAGTTCAATCATCTTGTAATTTCTCAGCATAGCAAGTATACAAACAGAATATAGAACTGACACAGATACTTTGAAATTGGATCTCAGTACATCAATAAAAGATATCTGACTGCAGTAACAGCAAACCTATTGAGAATAAATCAAAATGTTAATTAAAATGAAGAAAGGGTTAGTCACAGAAGTTTACACATGAAATACACGTCATCCACAAAAGCTATTAAGATGAGAGGTGAAGTAACAGAAAAGAAGTAAATACAAAAGAAGCATCAGCTTACTTTAGACAACAGCATCTGCCAAGCTGCATCAGACAACCGCTTCATGGAGGGTATTTTTGATATAGGAACTTTACCATGTGCACACTGAATTGGGTTGTTGTCAATGCAACTGCAAGGAACAGCAGATAATGATTTGACAGCAGCAGCAGAAACTGTGAAAGTTGGACTAGCTATCAAAAGAAATGTAAAATTTGGAGTAAAGATGCATTATCAGTAGTTAAGATGGAAGAATTGCAATCCTTCAAAAGGCCATAAGCAATTCAAATTTGTTTTTCCTTTTGACAATGGCAGTTCTATAAAGCATAAAAAGCCTTAAAGGAGTAAAGGTCGCGTGACTCGCGTGTCATTTTACCCAAACTTAGAATTCACGCGAAAGACATTGGAAACTGCCACAATGGCACCGAATAAACTGCTTATGAAAAACTCTAGAACCTTAGAGCAATGTTGTCAACTATGTCAAGTACAAACAATAAAGAAATTTGCAACTTACGGAGGAATGATAGTATCAGTCCACTGACGAAGCCACTCCATAGAGATCCAAAAATATGAAGCGTCACCAGGGTCAACAGGAGCTTTTGAAAGAACCAACTTCACTTCTTGTCTCCGTTCAGTTATACGAGAGTGCTCACTTTCTTTTCTCTTCCGATATTCAGCACAAGAATTTTCATAAGAAGTATTTAAAGTTTCCATCTCTTCATCAAGGTGAGAAGGAAGATAACTGCTTTTTGAGTCATGATCTCCCAAAACTATTTTTCTCAAATCATCTTTATTCTCCTTATCAGTTCTAAGATTATACATTAACATGTATGCATCAGTGGATGAAAAGACTTCTTCTTGCATAGGGGCATTGAAGCCTGAGGTGGCACAGGAAGCAGGTGTAGAATTACCCAACTGATTCTTCAAATGAGATTTAACATTTGCCTTTGAGGCTTCTCCAAAAGGGTGATAGCCCAAATTGGACACATGTTCATCGTCGAATTCCCACCACTGTCCACTGTTTTCATCCTTAATATGAGCCACATAATGTCCACTATTAGCAGCAGAACCCTTGTGAATCAGAATTGCTGATAACTCATAAATCAAGCCTGACTGTGGAGGATTTGATAACCTTTTCCCCATATCCAACCATCTCGTAAAACCAAAAGCTGAAGTTATCTTTTTCTTGGTAGTTGTCTGCACAAGAACCAGTGAAGAACAATAAATTAGGAAATATTCCATATATTCAGTGAGTTATCAACTTGCAGCAGTAAGAGAAAAAAAACAGAAACAAGAAGATAAATTGTCACTTAGTAGGATTACCTTGGGGAGAAAAACATAACGCTTTAACTGGAAATTAAGAACCTGAGGAAGTGAACAAAGTTTTATGCACCGTGTAGCATCAACTCTCTTGCTACAGGAACAGCAGAAATATTGATTTTCCCCATCTAATACTTCTAAGCTTAGATAGTCATCCAAACTTTCATCTAGATTGTTCAGACCTTTGATATTCAACTCGAGCTCATAAAAATCTTCCACCTTTGAAGATGCTTGAGAGTCTTTTCCACACGTTGAGCACCTTCAAAGAGAATATATTTATAACAATACAGCAACCAAACTAGTCAAAATTTGCAATTCCTGTCTCATGGCATCGAAGTGTCTAGTGGACATTTGACTGGGAAGAACCATGTCTAACAATCATCTTTTATATATAAAAGCAAGACAATAGGTTGGACTATAAAGCCTGAGGATAAAAAAAATTGAAAAATGGGGAAGATGTTACAGGTATAGATCATATACTCAAACACAATGAGTATATGAGACAACCGATTAGTAAACAAGATGCCCAACAAGAAGGAAAAATAGGAACTTCAAAACTTAAAAGTTAGGGACAGAATCTCTTACCGTGTTACATGTGAAACACTCCCACGAAATAAATCCTGCACGGCAGTTCTAGCATTTGCAACCTTTGAATGACTTAAATATTTTTCCAATAAAGATAGAAATAACGTAAGAAATTCATGGCTATCCTGTTGAACACCATCGTCCAGCTCCAATGTCTTGATAAACGGTGCTGAGTCAATAAATGACATTTTGCTGGAGTGTAACTGTACAAACAACCTTCCAAGCTGATCCAAGACAGGATGTTGCTTTAAAAAATCAGGTTCAATAGAGAATATGCAAGAACGAAATGATGTGTTCATATAAAGGCATTGAAGTATGCTGTTCGCGTAGCAGGTGGCACCCAAATTAGTAAGACCAGCTGGAGTATCTGTTGAGTCACGGAGATCCTTGCAAGGATCTGGACCAAGAGAACTAATTATTTCAGACATCCTCTGCCACAATCCAGTCTTTTTTGTGCCATTAGATGGTGGAATCAGCCCGCAAAAGCAATTAGGGGACTCTTTAGAATTTCCACGACAACCTTGACAAATAGGTTTGGTAATGGAATAAAGCTGCATTATATCATCTCTTGTAATCTCACCAGTTAAGTGTATTTTCCTGAGAACAATGAAAATTACAAATAGGGAAATGGGAATAAGTTCTCACTAAATATCCAGAGGAAGAAAAAAACCAACCTGAGTGTCTCAATGGATGAGTAACTGCTGTCTTCATTTTTCTTCCTCTTATTTTTGTGGCGAGTGTCTGGTCTACTTGCTGTACTGAAATTTTCAGTTTGACAACTGAATTGAGAGGATGGGTCACTACTGTCGTCAGTTATTTTCCTCTCGGTATCATTGCAAGTATTTGGTCCACCCATCGTGCTACAAAGTTCACTACAACTACATAAATTCACATGAGCATTCTCCACTTGTCAACCAGAAACACAGATTTATTGATCAGATGTCATGTCAATAACTGCTCTTTCACGAACGCTTTGAGAAGTGAGAATGCTGTAAAATATTATGAGAAAATTTAGTTTGAAAAATAACAACAAAAAATCAAGGCTTCGAAATGCCAATGTAGGTGGCATGTGCTCGATCAACTACATAGCACATATGTGGTATACAGGGGCATACACAGTCAAGAACATGTACATAATGAAAAAAATTGAATGGCATGTATGCATAGAAAAAAATGCCAATCATACAATGCACACATGAAATATACCAATATCTGAGTCGGTGTGCTAGTGCTAGTTGGCAAATAACTTATCTACACATTAAAAAAACAGCTTAACCACGATTGTTCATTCTTTAAAACTATAACAATTAAACCCTTTAATTCAGCCACCATACCCACATGCTGTCGAACACCAAAGTAAATATAAAATATCAATATGGGACTCAACCTCACACAAGTTACACAAGATCTACAAAGTTAAATTTACCTTAACAAGTCAATTATGGTATCTTCAACCAAACATATGAAAAATTACAGTTTACAATTCATCATTTCCACAATAAAAAGAAAACACATAAGCATTCTCATAAAAGATTCAAATCAACTATTTCATATGCTCGCTTCAAGTATGAATCCCACTAATTAAGTAATTATATCATATTTTGATCTTATATATCCCTTTTACAAATGAGGAAACATCATAAACATAGAAATAGAAAATGCATCTTTGACTTCAAGATTAATAAAACCAGGACTTGAAAGAAAATAAATTGGAAAAGCAAAGGAACCTGCAAAGAACCAAACTCTAAACTCTGGTCTCAAACATAAATTCCACCAATCACAACATCTATCAATTTGAAACTCCCTGTTATAAAATTAGGCCAGCAACACTCAACTAAATTTCCAACCCCAATGATAAAAAATGGATTTATAATACCATAACTCTGAACAACATGGGAAGAGAACTGCCTCAAATTCGATAAAATCTGAAATCTATATTATATAATTCAAAATGAATTGTATCCTAATCAAATACTACGTCATGAATCAAATACAACATCAAAATCAAATCCAACATCATCTTCACTCAATCATTTAACAACTTTAGTTTAAAAAAAAAAACACTAACGAGGCTCTTAACCACTCCACCTAGACAACACCACCTCCAATTAGTGCAACGCGCTGCACGATATACAACCGAGCAGGGCTAGGAAGTGTATGGTCAATGCGCAATCGAAGTAAGCTGAAATGTAAAGGAAAAAGGTTCTTACACGACTAAGGACCACAGCGCCAGTGCCGCTCGACCAAGACAACGAAGGCTTGGTCAGCCGATCTACCGCGAAGAATGGGAAAAGAAGAAGCCGATCGTTGCAGGCCTTTTCGGCGCGACGATGGCGCGGTGTCCGAAAGAGGAGGCGGGTGCCGATTGTAGATCTCCTCGAGGCTGTATTCGCCGGGGAGGAAATGCAACGCGGCGAGGCTGAGCGCAGACTATTGTTGTGAACACGAGAGAGAGAGAGAGAGAGAGAGAGAGAGAGAGAGAGGGCTGCAGCAGGGAATCTCACGCCGGTGATCGAGGCACAAGAAAGAAATGGAGACTCCTCCGCCGGAGCGTCGACAGGTAGATATCAGGGAAAAGGGCGACGCTGGTAGAGTCGGAGACGAGCCAGACGGCTGCAGGCGCCGGTGGATTCGGCGTATGGACGGGAGAAGAAGGAAACCCTCGCACTTCCTTCTCTCCAAGTAAACTGATCCCAAGGGCTTGTTTTCGTATAAAGAAAGTTAGGTGGAGCAAATAGTGAAAATGGAAAATGTTGTTGACCCGTTGTTAAACTTTCATTTTCACCTCAAAAAGTTTTCAAATTTTCTCCGTTAGCCATCAAAGTCATCAATTTAATGTAATAAATAAGGCTATTAATTTTAAGAAGACCCTTAATTATTCATATATCATAAAAACACTCTTTTTCTAAAAATTATTAAAATAATATTTTACTCATAATTTACTATTTAAAATATCCTTTTATTCCTAATATTTTAGAAAATTAAAAACATCTTTTGGTTTTTATTATTTCTAATAATGTTTATAGTTTATTAGTGAAACAATAAAAAAAACTAAACTAGGGATATTGTAGTGATCCTAAACTTCTAAGGATGTTTTAGGAAAGAAGATCCAATTTGGAGCAAATTGAAAATTTTATTTATTTAAAAATAAAATAAGAAAAAAAGAAAGGAAAGTTTCGGATTCCAAAAGACCATTATACTATTTATTTTACTTTTGATAATTATACTTAAATGAAGGGTGTTTTTTTGTCAAGTTAATAAATTTAAACTTTTATCCTTCTAACTTTTCCAAATATAGCAGAAAATAGTGAATATTATACACTATTTGGAAACAAAAAAAGTTTGTTATTTTTAATTTTTATTTATTTGAAATAGAAATTTATGATAAATTTGCTCCTATTAAGGGAAAATAAATACACAATTATGATCATAAGAGATGTCCAATTAAGCTGGCGATATAAAATAATAATAATAACATATTTAAATATAAATAATAATATAATAGGGATTGAGTGTAAAATAGTCGATATACTAATGAGATATTAAAATAAAATCTAAATTTTTTACTATGAAATAGCAATCATTTTTTTTGTTAAAGAAAGTTTTCAAATTTTATAAAATTTTGTAACAAATTTATAATTATAATAAAAACTCCTTGATATTTTTATTTTTTATCATTCATTTTCTCTTCTCATTGGCATCTCTACGATCTCTCTATATTCTTCTTCTCTCCTTTTTCTCATCATTCCCTTTCTCTCCTTATCCATATTCTTGTTTCCATCATTCGTTTTATTATCACATTTTAATCCTTACCCTTTAGCTCTTCCTTTCCTTTCTCTTGGAATTCCTTTCACATTGTTCGTTCCTTTATCGCATCTCAAATTCGTATCACTCTCTCTCCTTTTCATCGTTCTCTTTGTCATCGTATCTCAATTTTACTTGCATATCCAAATTAAAACAGTTCTTCCAAAGGACGTGGAAGATGTCGTCGTCATCATCACATCGAATATTATTCTCCACTGTCTAAGATATTACTACTTATAGCATCAAATCTAGTCCATGGCGGCCGCTGGATCAGGCTTATCGGCATCCTCCACCTCGAGATGTCGGATCCAAGCGTTCTCCTCCGGCACCGACGAGCCGCCATCGCTGCGAGCGTTTCCGCTTCTTCTTCGATCGTGACGGTCGTCCTCGGGGCCGAAGACGCCGGTGTCCGGGTCGGGGGTCCAGTAGCTATCGCCGCGGCAGTGCGCTGCTGCATCCTCCTCCGGGACCACCGTCGCCACGCTCGACTTCAGCTCGACCACCTCGTCCGGAAGCACCGATGCGGCGCCCGGACGGAGTGCGCCGGAAGAACCGCCGTGCGCGCTCCTCCTGAACTCGAATAGACCAGCACAAACTTGAGCGGAAAGATCAACAAAAAAAAATAACGAAGTTCATTTTCCCCTAAAAAGCAAAACCTGAAAAGAGATTGAGCACCCATCGCTCTTGAGATCGACCGACCTGCCATTGGTTGTACTATTGATTCGACGAATTGCAATGCGTCGTCTTTATCGTCTTCCTTGGAATCTAAGTCAATTGTTTATGTTATGGCCACCGACTCTGGGGCTGGAAGGCTCTCGCTCCCGTCATGCTTCGCGTCTCCGTGGATTGAGGACGCGTGTAAAGGTCGAAGAGGAGCCAAAAACTTCCGCTATTCATTAATGGGTTTTTTTAAGCTGTCTTTGGTACTGTGAGCTAAGTTTTTAATTTAAACGGCCTAATCAATCACACAGATAAAACATTTCCCATGGGATAAAATTAACTAATATGAATTTCCCTTGAAGGTTGATCGCGCATGAAGTGTCATGAATGACAGCCCTGGGAAAAAAAACAATATTTATTGCACAGCGAGAACACGGACAGACTGAAATATTCACACCATCAAAAAATTTCCTAGTTACAAAAAAAAAACACACACACACACACACAAAATTGAATATAAGTTACTACTCTATAGAATAAAAGAAGGATCGACGAATTAACGGTGACTAAAGACATGAAACGAGTGTAGAAATACCTGCACATCGATACTAACAAAAGAATGAAGGAAATGGATCCGTGTAGGTGCAGACTGATAGGAAAACTTCAATATATACACTTCACAGGAAGAGGAGAAGATTTTAATCCTAAATAAATTGCCTTCACGAGAGCGACGAATTTTAAGAGAGCGTCGTCGCTGTACCACTTCAACTTCCATGTGTGAAAATTTGGGGTTTCAGCTAGCTGCCTTTCTTTCTTGACCTTGTTGGAAAAGAAGTTAGTAGCAGGCAAGACATCGGCAAAGGTTAAGGTCACACATCGAACGGGAGAGAGCTCAATGACCTGAGGAGGTATACACGGACGGATGACATCAGATGCATGTTAAACACTGCTCTTTTAATGGATATCGGTTGGCCTTATAGACATTAGCATTATGATTAAGAAATATAGTCACAATATAATTACTATCCATAACATTCCATTAAAATGCTTTGTGTCGTCTGCATATGTCACGACTAGGCACATTGCATGTATATAGAAAACGGGTTGCAATATGCTATCAAGCAATACAAATTTAAGTTTGAGAAGAAGAATATCATGGAGAATTGAAATGTAATCAGAAAAGCGAAAATATGTTAAGAAACACGAGTAGATGCATATAGATTTACTTGGGCTTATCGATAACTCATCTACAACATTTATTAACATGATATAGTTATTAAATACCAGCGTGATAAAAAAACCTATAAGTTGAGAGGGAAAAAAATATGTAACTTGATAATAAACATAATCTAACTTTTACCATTTCAAGTATATCCCGAATTGTGCAGCCAGAATGCAGAGCATAATATGGAGAGCTTGATCCAGAATCAGCAACGAAAGTTCCAAACTGCAGAAAATTCTCAATGCATACAAGCATACACTCTTCAACAACCACAATTGATCTTGCCACCCATGATTCACCTGTGCATTTGGCCAAAGAAACTGAGAGTCCAACTCGTCAACTCATCCCAGAAGATCATTAAAAATAACAGTCATCAAATGCCATAACAGTAAGAGTAATATGAAAACGACTCCAATAATCTAAAAATTCAACCAAAGAAAATCCAAGTGTAAGCTACTAACACAACTCAAGACAAAAGTACTCAACTTATCAACCAAATTATAATCAAACTTACTTTAATTATAAAAACTTAAACTCAAAACATAAACCTTACCCTCTAAGGGTA
>JBAMIB010000061.1:4512154-4524451 GCA_037177415.1 Kaempferia rotunda | reverse complement strand
TATTAATTAACTCTTATGGGTTTGGTGGGAATTTAGTTAACCGCATTCATGAGCTGCACTTAAATTTTCGATTTGGTAGAGCTACAAGTTTGATTTTTTGGGTTGGAGACTTAAATGGTTTATGCACTAATTGTAGTGGAAGGTGGGTGACTGGGTCCCACTCTCCTGTTTATCTGTCAGAGTTCTTATTGTGGAATCATTAATTTAGCTTATGGGAATGAGTTGTGCATTGCTTTCAAGCCATGCTTCTCATGCAAGCAAGCAAGCATGCATCAGGCTACTTATTTTTTTTGTTTTCAACTTTATTTAAACTTTAAAAAAGTTCTATACCTATCTATCATTTTAAAATTATAATAAAATCTATTCTTGGTTTGATTTTTTTTTTTTGTACAATTGTCATTAAAAAGTTGACTTGGCACCAAGGTGACATTTTGTTGCATATTATTATGTTAGCAAAGTTCACACATTAAAAATTAGCGACTACGGTAAAGTACTTGAATCAGTATTTTAAAAGAGAATCTTTAAATTGTGGCTTGATTATCGATAATGATTAATATATGCAACATCTAGTAATTTATTGATAAAAAAATTTAATTAATTTGATAATAAATTTTATATTAGTTCAATTTTAATAAACAAAATTTCGAATTCAATTTGTTCAATTGGATTTTGAATTGATTGTTACTGGCCAATAAGTTAAGCTGAGCCGCACTTGCCTGGTTCGACCCAACTCAGCAGTGCACGAGCGCCAACGAGTCCTTGATGTGCCGGGTATTATCTAAACTAGGCTGGGTCGGATTGGTTCCCAGGCCTTGATCCGATTTACAACTTAGGCAGTTAGTGGAGATCCATAGGCATTTCTAATTTCGATGGGCCCATTCTATTACCTCCAATCCTGTTCGTCCATTGGAGGGAGGTTCCATGAATCCCGCTGCGGTGGACGGTCTGGATCCAGCCATTGGAATCGCCGACATACCTATTTAAATGGCGACTCCGCCGGAGACTTCTTCAAAACTGAATTTTAATTTCCTTTACACGGATCTCGCTGCCTTCCACCCTCGCCGTGCTCCTCCTCCACCGCAATGGCGACCATGGAGAGCTTGATCGGGCTTGTGAATCGGATTCAGAGGGCGTGCACCGTCCTCGGGGACCACGGCGGCCAGGGCGGATCCCTCTGGGAAGCCCTCCCCTCCGTTGCCGTCGTCGGCGGTCAGGTAACGAGACGCCTCCCTTACCTTCCTAAATCTAATGCACCCAGTTTTTTTATTGCTCGGATCCGGACGATTTAGATTTCTCATTGGCTCTTTTTTTATCTGCTTCCTCGAGATCTCAGAGTTCGGGGAAGTCGTCCGTGCTAGAGAGCATCGTGGGGAGGGACTTCTTGCCCCGTGGATCCGGTGATTACTCGAAAAGGATATTTGTCGATCCGTGTTCTGGTCTTCGTGTTCCACGAGTGACGGTTTGGGATCTGTGTGTTTGGTTTAGGTATTGTGACCAGGAGGCCGTTGGTGTTGCAGCTTCACAAGACGGAGAGCGGGTCAGAATACGCAGAGTTTCTTCATGCTCCTAGGAGGAAGTATTCTGACTTTGGTATGATCGGATTCATTGAACCATTTACTTAGGCTCTGTTCTTCTGAAGGGTATTTGTAGCTCATGTTTTTGCGCATTATAGCTTGTAATGGCCCTTTCGTTTATGTAGCATTATCTTTTCACATTTAGATTTCTCATGTTTTTTTTTTTCTCTTGTTTAGGCGGAAAGATCTTTTGTTTGCATGGATTACTTATACACATTTGCAGTGATTCTTTGATTTGGTTTGCTATGTAGATGGATGAAGTATTGGCTTTCTGCTAACCAAAAAAAAAAAAAAAAGCCTTCTCTTCCATTTAAAATTGCACAATTCCAACAAAGTGTTCTAATCTTGTCTTCTATTTTTTTACTTCATTCATTTTGCATAAACTATTTGTATGAGTTACCATGATTAATGAGCATGTCTGAATCTTTAATATCTGCAGCTGCTGTTAGGAAGGAGATTGCAGATGAGACTGATCGCATTACTGGAAAATCAAAACAAATATCCAATGTTCCAATCCATTTGAGCATTTATTCACCACATGGTTAGTATGCCTACATAATGCTTGATTTTTTGCTTCTGTTTTCATGCAAGAAACTATTGTTTACAAATGTTGACATCAAATGGTTTATATACATTGGCTGTACCTTTTATTTATTTTCCTTCATGTTTTCATAAGTTATCAGAAAGGACAAACAATATCTTGTAAAATTTTACCTCTGTTGTTCTCAGTCAAATTATAAATCACTTATATGGTGAGGGTAATTTTATAAATCACTTATATGGCAAGGGTGACTAAATCAAGGAAGAAAAACTATATTTCAGTCTTGAAGACGATTGTTTTTCACAATCCATTACTTGAATTTCAGATGAAATGAATGCTCCAAGCAAAGGAAATACAATTACAACCGAGGGACTTTGTGGATTCATACTTGATTAGATAGGTTTTGTTTGGAAAAAGAAAATCATGTGGCCTGATGATAACCAGAGATATGATGAGTGAACTCAGAGTTGGGGACTGCCTCCAAGTTAGTGGCCAGGTTAGGCCAGGCAATTGCCAATTTGAATGAATAAATTTTGAGGGAAATGAAGAGTAAAATTGTACTCTCACTTTATTCTTGACCTTTCTTTGAATTGCCCATTTTCTTTCTCCTCCATTTCTTCTTTCTTTTATCTATTCTTTCACGCAATAGACTAGACTGGTTTCGTGGTACATGAGGCCTCTAAAAGACTTGCTAGACTGACCTTTCTAGCTTTGTTACTGTGTATCAAAAGAGCGAGCCAAAAGTGACTGCTATAC
Organism: Kaempferia rotunda; assembly: GCA_037177415.1. Classification (NCBI taxonomy): domain Eukaryota; kingdom Viridiplantae; phylum Streptophyta; class Magnoliopsida; order Zingiberales; family Zingiberaceae; genus Kaempferia; species Kaempferia rotunda. Next base: position 4,521,580 of record JBAMIB010000061.1, on the reverse strand, counting down.
GACGTCATTCTATGCCTCATCGAGGGAATTGCTCCAGAGGCTGTGCCAAAAGCCTAGAGGGACAATGATATTGCTTTATCAGTTGAGTGAGGTAAAGTTATTGGTGAATTGCATTCACCAACATGCATTACCTTAGCCATTGGCTTTCCTCTTGTCATTTTGTAGAAACTCTTGCCTTCTCAAGCCTACTATGCCTACACATACTGGTGCTTTTTTACACTGCAGTTACATAAAGTTAGTTTTTGACAGAAGAGAATCTGAAGTTAATTTTTATATCATGTCATACTGATTCCATGAGTTCCTTTTATTCTACTATATAAAGACTAGGCATACTAATAAAAGGTCACACTTGATGATGTTTAAAATCGCAAATAGAATTTGGTTATCAAAGATAAATAGAACTTGAACTAAAATTTGATTAATACAATTGATTGACGAATGATAGTGGACACAGTAGATATGCTGTAAATTATCATTTATTTGTAAACGCTCATGAAAATAATGTACCTCATGCAAATACATAAAGCTGATATGGATAAAAATTCATCACATGTAAGATCTACAAATGTATTGTCTTAAGATTAGGAAAAATATTTTTTGTTTGTAATAATTCAAATTCTGCAAGCTATTATATTTTTATAGTGCTGGTTATGGTCAAAATCTGTCGGTGTCGATGTCGGTTCCGTGAACCTTGTTGACAAAGCTTTCCTGCATGGATTAACACGTGTTAGAGGGCTCGCTGGGAGTTGTCCCAGCGAGGCTCCTCCAATGCCTAAGTCATCATGGGATCAAGGCAAGAAAACTAAAGCATGTAGAAGAAAAAGGCTCTGTTTAGGGTTTCATACCATAGCAATCTTTTATAGAGGACCAAGCTCTGAAACCCTAATGGGTTATTGAACTTGCCGGTCATGCGCTGAGAGGCATTATTGCTGAGTGGTATCAGTGCTCTTTTAGATCTTTTGTTATATATGGATGTTCTGGTTTCCAGCAAAAAAATGTTTCAACATCTTCCAGATCATTTTGTTTGATCATTTTGTTTTTTTGCAGTTGTTAACTTAACTCTCATAGATCTTCCTGGTTTGACCAAGGTTGCCGTAGGTAAAGAAATAAACCTAAAGTTTGTCAACTATCTGCTACCTAGTTCAGCAAACAATATTATTCTATCATGAGAAAATTATTGAATCATCTTGCTTATGCAGATGGACAACCTGAATCAATTGTGAGAGATATTGAAGATATGGTTCGGTCTTATGTTCAAAAGGTAAAGAAAGTGCCTGTACATTTATGTTTTTCAAATGTTATGGGATTTATTGTATGCACTGAATTTTGAGTCCAATTAAACAACAGATACCTAGGTTTCTATTTCTTTACATTGTACCTATATCTATACCCTTAGGCCCCAAAAATGCGTACTAAACATGATTCTTCCAGCCAACATGTCTTCCTTCTCTACAAACTGCTAGGGTACTTGCCACTTTTGATAACACATTATTTTTGCCATAGAAAATCCATGTTTGGTATTCTCTATTCAAGGAAGCCTTTAGTATTCACCATTTTTTTTTTTGAAATTTTAATGTTACCTTGCTTATTTTGACACTGAGGGATTCTTTTTTTCATAATTGTAGCCCAATTGTATCATTCTGGCCATTTCTCCTGCTAACCAAGATATTGCCACTTCAGATGCCATCAAACTTGCAAGGGAGGTGGATCCTACAGGTAGAGAATTTTCTTATGTTTACTTTGTGAAAATCACTGGATAGTTAGTGTTTTTCTTTCAGTCACCCAGGCTTTTGAATTATATGTATATACAGACAATAGTTGTAAGTTCTCTGTTCATTTATCCAGGTGAGCGAACTTTCGGTGTCCTAACAAAGCTTGATCTTATGGACAAGGGTACTAATGCTCATGATGTAAGCAATACAATGAAGCTGTGATGTAAAATTTGTAAAACAATTATATCTTACAAGCAACCTGCCTTTGAAAGCTTACTTTGTTTTTAGTTGTTCTAGGTACTGGAAGGAAGATCATATCGGCTACAACATCCTTGGGTAGGAATAGTCAACCGCTCACAAGCTGATATCAACAAGAATGTCGACATGATTGATGCACGGCGGAAGGAACAAGAGTATTTTGCAACTAGCCCTGATTATGGACATCTTGTCCATAAAATGGGTTCAGAGTATCTTGCAAAACTACTATCCACGGTGGATTGTCTTCTCCATTCTCATTTTAGCTCTTGTCTTTTCCCATTTTGTTGAAAATTTTGGAAATTGAAATATTCTATGACTTCTCTTTTGTAGCATCTGGAAACTGTGATCAGACAACGGATACCTAGTATAGTAGCTTTAATTAATAAAACAAATTGATGAACTTGAAGTTGAGTTGGATCGGCTAGGCAGGCCTATTGGAGCTGACGGAGGAGTAAGTTACAGAACACAATAATCCTGTGTAGCTAATCCTTTCTTCCCACTTAATGTTCTTGCTTGTTCAAATATGCAGGCACAACTTTATACAATTTTGGAGATGTGTCGTGCATTTGATCAAATTTTCAAAGAACATTTGAATGGAGGGTAATATATTTTTCACTAGTTTTTCTTATAGTCATGGCACATTTAAAATCTTCTGCAAGTGTTGATTCTGGTCCTCGTTCATACAATTGCCAGGTTAAGGCAATCCCCCAGTCTATTGTCTGATTCCATTTAAAGAAAGAATGTATGTATTTTTTGACACAGTTGGTGTTTTCAGAGTACTATTCCTTTGCTAAACTAGTAGTAATTATGATTTTACCTTTTATTTCCTTTTGGTAAAATGTGATTGCCCTATTTTGTTGCCAAAAATTATGTTGGAAAAAAATTCCATTTTATTTGGAAAACACAACCTATTTCATTGGCATGTTTTTCCAAATTTTGATTGAGATTCTATACTTGTTTTGATTTTCATTGTTCTGTGCTTGGCGACCTGGTGGAGATCGGATTTATGGGGTCTTTGACAACCAACTACCTGCAGCTGTAAAGAAACTCCCATTTGATAGGCACTTGTCTCTGCAGAATGTTAGAAAGGTTATTTCAGAGGCAGATGGTTATCAGCCCCATCTGATTGCTCCTGAGCAAGGATATAGAAGGCTTATAGACAGTTCTCTAAGCTATTTCAAAGGTCCTGGAGAGGCTTCTGTCGATGTTGTATAATCTCTTTTGCCTACACTCATATGCCTGCCTTTGATAGTAATGCTATGCTTTACCGATGTGTATTCCTTTTGTTCATTTTGTCTGGATATTGATGTACATCAATTACATGAACTCATTTTGGTAGTGTAACCTCGACTATGGTTCATGAGAATTTATAAACTCTATTTCATTTTATCTACAGCCTAAGTAATTCTATGTTCATTATACTTTCCAGGTTCACTTTGTCCTGAAAGAACTTGTTCGCAAGTCCATTAGCGAAACAGAGGTAAGCATCATTCTAGGATAAGTTAGGATCTAGGCACTGTACATCTGATTATGATTATATTTTATTTTTTTATGGTAGCATCCCCAATTAATAGAACTGCATTCTTTTATGTTGCTCTTTATGGAGTAACTATTTTCAATTTTAATAGAACTGCATTCTTTTGGTTCATTTACTTGTTGGATAAAACTAGTTTCATTTGCTATTGATATCCCAAAAGATTTAGACTGTTCTTCCAAGATATTGATATCATCTTGCTTCATTCACTTTCTCCTTCAGTTCGTTGACTGTTTCATCTCTGATCCTGATTTCATCATGTAAAGCTTTCCTGTCTAGCATTCCATTTCTCTGTATGTTTTCACATTGTAGGGTGTTTGAAATCTAATATATATGCCAACTGTTCTTTTTTTTTCAGCAAAGGGCTAAATCATGGTATGCAAGCAAAGGAATTGGACTCTTGTTTGGGTCTGCTAGCTGAAGTGGAGAAATCATAGTTTTTTGTGTTTATGGGATATGTTAGCTGCAGAACATGTGTTTAAGGAATTAGAGAAAGAAGTCTTATGGTTATGTTTCAGATACTTAAGCTCCTAAACTTATTTTTTTGGTTTGCTTATGTAAGTTTTAGATACATACTTGTGACATGTGTACTTATGGTTTGCTTCATGTATATATATGTTTTGGTTATTTACTTGTGGTTGTGTACTATATTGTGTTAAATATTTTTTTATTTATTGATAATGCATGTTTTAATCAAGATAGATAATAGTTTTTAAGAGTTGTGAAAAGTATTTAAAGACAACAGTTTTTTTAAGAAAAGACAACGCTGTTTATTTGTTGTTGAAAGCATCTATTAGCAATACAATTTTTTTTTTCAAAATTGCAAATTACAACGGGTTTAAACCGTTGCAAGTCTGTTGTCTATTTTGTTCAAAGACAACGGGTTTAAACCGTTGCAAGTCTGTTGTCTATTATGTTCAACGACAACGGTTTTAAACCGTTGTCGTTTAACCCCCCCTTTTACAACACCGTCAGTTACAACGGTTGAGAAATGACTTCGACAACGGATAATATCCGTTGTTGTTTAACTTTTTTGTTGTAGTGAAAATACAAAAAAAAAATGAATGTGTAAACTATAAAAACTTGCAATGCTCAGAGAAGAAGATTGAAAGAGAAAGAAGTTATCGTCGATCACCAATCGAATCACCTTTTACAATTCCACAAATCAAATCCTGAATGAACGATCCTCTTAAATGTTCTCTTCTTTTTTCTCTCTCACCCCCTTTCGATTGGCTTGGATGCAATATATATATATAGGAGACAAAGATAATTGGATTGGAAGAGGAAAAGAAATGGCGCCCTTTCGAATGGGTTGGAAGAGGAAGGGGAAGGAGCGCTCTTTACTCTTCTTAACATCAACAACCTTTCATCTTCTTAAGGTTAATATCTCACACTTGTTCAAATCAATTCATAAAGGTTATCTAGTCACAAAGACTATAGAAGAACATTCAATTATATTTTAGGCCAATTTGCAAACCACTCGAAATCAGAGCTTGTGCATGCTGGAGAGTGTCGCCGGAGGGAAGACCACTTCTCTATCACCTCCGAGCTAGGAAGGCTAACGTCAAGCCCTAGAAATCCATCGCCGATGATGAAGAACAGAATTCAGATCTGGCAGAGAGGAGAAGGAGGCTGGCGACGCGTTGGAGAAGAAGATGCCATGATTTTTACTATAATGCCAGCCCAAGAGGTGATGTCGTGATTCTGAGAACTTATACCCGGATCTTGAAACGGGTTTATTTTATGGTTCACCTCTGGTTCACTCCAAATCAAGCTGGTTCAATCTGATTTGAGTCTGGTTCAGCACAATTTCGGATCCGGTTCAAGGAATTAGGGTTGAGGATGAGACGGTTGAGCTTGTGTCAGAAGATTGGGTACAATTAGGGTTCGGTTCAAGCCAATTTGAACCCAATTCCTCCTTACATAGGTGAAATGAACCAAATTGACCCCAAATCTTGACTCAGTTGACTTGGTTTGACTTGAGCAAACTTGTGCCATCTCCCTACAAAACTCAATTCAAATAATTAGTAATTAATTATGCCAAAATAAGGAGAATTACAATTAGGTCCAAATAAATAATCAAATTATAAATAAGACCTAATACATGAATATCCAAGCAAAGTTAACTCATAAGTTAACCAAAAATCATCCAAATATAAGCTCAACAATTATCAAATCCCCCACACTTATCCTTGAACGTCCCGTGAAAGTGAATAAAATGAGAAAACAACTAAAATGACACCCCATGAATTTTCTCAATCAAAATTAGAAAATAAGGGAAGCAAATTACCTAGGATTGCCAAAATCTAAAATTCAAGCATTCATGGACTCAATCATCACATTAGTCAACATCTCCATGAATTCAATTCATCATGAATAAACTTGAAATGAAATCCATATCTAGATCCTCACAAGGCAATTTTCGGTGGCTCTCAACCTAATCTCAAAAACATTTTATAGTGGAGGTCTCAAGCATCTAGTGTTTCATGTACTACCATAAGCTTGCTTATCTTCTACTCTTCACCACAATCATAGAAATATATGCATTTTTATGAAGGAGATCATTGAAAATTAGAACAAAGCAAAAGAAAGTAAGTTTCTATGTAAACAAGTAAAAAGGAATGCAAAGAGTTAGATTTAGTGGAAGATATGGACACATTAAAGGATATGTGAGTGTGTAGCTCTTTTCTCCAATTGAAGTTCATTTCACCATTTGCTACTATGTATTCAAGCTCCCCATTTGATTTTCTTGACCACTTGATACTTAATTTGATAACTTGGCACGGAGTTGGAACAAAAGCTTTTTGAACTTGCTATTAAATTCAATTCATCTTAAATTATAGCTTAAAATGCTCTTTAATGCATTGAACTAACACACAAGTATTCAGAGTTTATTTCTGACTTTCCAACAAGTTCCAACAACCAATCCAGTTGCATGAATCCAATTAGCTTCAATAATTTCAGAATTCAGAACAACAACAAAGCACAACTTCTTCAATTTAGCAGCATCTTCTAGTAATCCAGAATAAATTCAGCAAATTCAGAGCTTTTAAATCAGCATTACAGATTTCCAGCAACTCTTTTCCAGCACTTGTAAGCTTCAAATCCATACTTCAGATTTGCAATTTCAGATTGAATTTCTAGCTTACTATTTCAGACTCCATAGCTTGAAGTTTCTGTAATTCTTAGTGTATATTTGCTCAAAGCATTCAACTTCAATTGTGTAGCATCTAGCTCCATGACTTCATCTAACTCAATGGAATTAATGCTGCCATCACCTTCCTTCAAAACAATTTCTGTTCAGCTCAATGAAATTCAGAAAACAGCAACAAGCTACAGCTACTAATCTAAATATAATAGCAATGTTCAGTCCAAATGTAGAATCCTCCCCCCACACTTAGAATTAAGTCCGTCCCGGGCAAAATAAGCTTAAAGAATTTCAACATTTTAAAGGCATCCTACGAAGTCTAACATAATTTCTGAATTCTGTACAATAGCAATGATGAGTTTCTTAATAGCTATGCATTTCCAGAGTTCAACATTTAGCTTTGATGTAAGTACAAACTTCAGGATTATTGCAGGTTCCATCTTTGCAATTCATTTCAGATTATCAAATTCCAGCAAAATCATAGTTAAGAAATACTGATTTACAATACTCAAGTATCAGCCCTATTCGGATCCAAGCTTAATTCTGCATCTTCAAATATGCTTAAATTCTCAGCTTTCAGCAATTTGAAACTAATACTGCACAAAATCTAGCTTCTTGTTTTTATAGCTATTGCTTGCAACTCTAGGCAGTAAAGTCACTTCCTTTCAGCTCACAATATGCTTCCAGCACTCAAGGTTACAGTTAATAAGAACTCTTCTTGCTTCTCTAACTGTTTTGACTAACAGTTTTCAATTTCAGTTTTTACCAGCAGCTTATAAAGTAAGAAACACATTACATCTGCTGAAATTTAACTTCTGTGCCATAATCTGCAATTTGGCAATTTCAGTTAAACATTAGCAATTGTTCATCTTCCTGAAAATCACTTTCATTGCCTCATATCTTCAAACATCACTTTGATACTAAACCAACATACTTCAAATTCAAGCATTAAGATTGTAAGAACTACCAGCCACAGCAAATTGACCTGAGTTTATAACAGTTTCAAGCAATTTTTTCAGCACATGTGCTCCAGCAAAGTACCAACCAAGAAGATTTCAGAATTGCATCTCAACTTGCATTTACCATTTGATCTTGCCATTATAAAAGCTTCAACCTATTTCCTTACTTGTTCATCATCAATCTTCACTTATTGATACATGTTTGGCACACAACACAGCTTCCCAGCCTCTTTATGTAGTATGATACAGCTTGCATTTACAACAACGTTTGGTTTCTTCCATTTCAGCAACTTTAGCTCTACTTTCCAGGTTCAAATGCTCAACTTTACAAATTGAATTTAATACCCATTTCCAGCATTCTTCAGTTTCATCCAGCACAGATTTTCAAAAGTTTACAGCAATTCCGGATTAAAGAACTGACTACCTCTTGCTAGCATATCAATTCCAGCAGCATTAATGATTGCTTTTTCAAAATTGCACACATAAGTTTACTGAATCCCCAGGACTGTTTAACCAACAAAAGAAGCATTTACCATTTAACATTGTGAGTTCTTGACCATGGAATGATCTCTTCGCTAATCTACAGACTAAATCAAAGTGTTGATACTCTTTGGCACAAACTCAAACTTGCTGAAATTCCCAAAACAAATTTAGTTTCAGCATCTTTTGATTACTTCCAATGCAACCATTAAGTAAGCTTTATAAACAGATTTACAGCTGCATTCTAGCAAGTGTGTACGATCAGTTTCTTCCAGAATTTAGTTTCACCTTTCTTATTCAAATCAACTTTCAGAAACTCCCTTCGTTCTCTCTGAAATCACTTCTTCCTTATATCTAGCTCTTGGTTCCATTTAAGTTAAACCAGCATGAGTAGCTTCGTTCCCAGTAACAGCAGTTTCAAATTTTTTTTCTTTTCAACAAAGTTCGTGCCAAATTGTGTATCAAAATCTAATGCCATCCACACTCATGCTTGCCAACCAATTAACTTGATTTTCCTCATGGTCTTGTATTGCTCTAGTTCGAAATTTACTATTTTATAATTCTGATATAACTGAATTACAGCCCTTGCCACCTCCTTTCCTGCTCAAAGCAATTACATTCATTAAACTTCCACAATTTACAGTCTACTTTGCAGCCTTCAGCAAAATTACAATCAGCACTTCCAGCAACTTAATGATTCAGATTTTAGCACTTCGGAACAATCTAAACTTAACATCAATAATTTCCTATCAAAATTTAGCTCTTCATTTTGTATTTCGACATAACTTATCCACACAAGCTGATCAAATGCAGTAAATGCAGTAATCAGAATCAACACAACTCAGAATACTTGCTGAAATTCAGCTCTACAAGCTTAAATTCGAATTCAGCAAAAGCATGATCAAAAATAGCATCTTCAGCTTCAGAAATCAGAATTCTGCACAAAACAATTTGTGGAAGACAGCCACCATCCAATTTTCAGCAATCCGAAATCAGTTTCATGAGCAGTCCATAGAATTAGAGTTGGTGCAGAAATCAACTTCATCTCTACTGAATTCAGATTTAAGAGCTCCATTAAATATTCAGGTCAGAGCTTTTTAACACCATTTCAGTTCCTAACTTGTGGTTTCAACAACCATCCAACAATCAACATTTAGTTTTCATAATTCCATGCTAATCCACTTGTTTTTCTGCTCAAATCACAGCTCCAATATGAATTCACCATTCATGTTTCAACAAGCTGATTTCCAGATTTAGAATTTTCAATCCTAGCAATATCTTAGCTCAATCACCAATCTAGAATGCATGATACCATTTGCTATCCACATTACTAGA
>JBAMIB010000061.1:4496790-4511036 GCA_037177415.1 Kaempferia rotunda | reverse complement strand
GAACTCCGTGCTCCACCACAAGACCCCCAACCTAAATGAACTCTACGTGGTGGGGCGGAAGCTAGGGCAGGGGCAGTTCGGCACCACATACCTCTGCACTGAGATCGCCACTGGGGTCCGGTACGCCTGCAAGACCATCGCCAAGCGGAAGCTGATCTCGAAGGAGGACTTCGAGGACGTGCGGCGGGAGATCCAGATCATGCACCACCTGGCCGGGCACAAGAACGTTGTCACCATCAAGGGCGCGTACGAGGACCAGATGTACGTTCACATTGTGATGGAGTTGTGTGCCGGCGGGGAGCTCTTCGATCGGATCATCGATAGGGGACATTACAGCGAGCGAAAGGCAGCTGAACTCATCCGGATCATTGTCGAAGTTGTGGAGGCTTGCCACTCTCTCGGAGTTATCCACCGAGACCTGAAGCCAGAAAATTTCTTGTTGGTTAATAAGGACGACGATTTCTCCCTCAAGGCCATTGATTTTGGTCTCTCTGTGTTTTTCAAGCCAGGTAAGAGCATAATAACTTAATAAGCTCCCAACGTGTGTAGTTTCCAAATGCTTGGATGAGATATTTGATTTGCATTGATTCTTAATTTTCTTTTCTCAAAATAAGTATTGTCTACCCTCTCAATTATTATTATTTTCTCAAAATATATTGCCAGTGCATGCTCTTGTCATTCCTTGTCAATCTTTATGAGGTTGTGACATTGTGTGACTACGTTGATTGGGCAAACATCTCAGTCAAATAAACAAGAAGCCAATGCATTTAATACTTTTTTCACTATAAAGAAAATTTGCAATAAAATAGATTGTATCAAGACATGGGTTGGAAGATCAAGATGGCTTCATTGTTTCACAAATTTGAAAATTATGTCTTTATGCAGTTAGTTCATAATCTTACACATAGGAGGCTCTTTATTTTGTTCGAGTTTATGCATTGTTTGGTTTACGTTGCTTCTTTTATTGAAGATGTTTATAACAATAGATTAATGACTACCTAGTTTGGTACATCTCACTTATCTAGGCATATGAGATTTCCAGATTAGATATTCTTGTATGGCTTACTGCTACAGAAGCTATATAATGAAGAAAATTAGGTCACTATAAAGATTTTCCTTTCAAACATCTTTGAATATATGTAAATGACTATAGATGTTTCTAGATCCATTACAGTGATTATGAGCAATGAAGTCCCATTGCCCATAATTATTCACAAGGGAGCTATTCAATTTTTAGTTTTAAATGTTAATATAGAAGGGCTTGCTCCGTATCGTTGCATATTTACTTTATTATTGCCAGTGTCTATGAGAAAGAAGACTAAGTTAGTGTCAATCTAAGGTTTTGGAGGATATCATTTTTTATATGTATCAAAATGGTCAATCTAAGAAATGGCCTTGTTGAAACCATTAAAGGGAAATTCTACTGTTGCTTCAAGCTTGCTCTCCTAAGTTTTGGAGATAGATTGGTCCTTTAATATCTCAAATGGAATTGTATCGTGTATATTTCAATGCTATATTCTAATACGAGAATAGTTCTATGGATGGTAAACCATTAATGTGATTTTGCAAAAGTACCGTAATGCCCCTACATTGTTCGTATGTAAGAATCGAAAGCAAACTTAAGTTTTTGAGAGCCCAAAGAGCAAAAGTATGGTTTCCTTTTTTTTTTTTACGAGTGTAGTTCTATAAAAGTTTATTTATTTTTTGAAAAACACCTTGATGGCCTTACATTGTTTACCTTGATGACCCCATGACCTACAGTGCTTATATGATAAAAAAGAAGCACATAAAGTTGCTTGATGTCTAAGGAGTAGAAATATGCGATCATTTATATTTTTTGACAAATGTAGGATCATCAAAGTGATTTTTGTTTCCTAAGAGTTCTAGGAGCAAAGATTGAGATGTGATATGTTATTTTTTATGATATGACAATCAAGGTCCTTTAGGCAAAATATCTTGATGGTGTTAAACAGCTCATGTGGCAGAGCAGATCTGAGTTTCTAGTAGTCCTAATAGTAAAACCATGGCCTTGTTTATGCTTTCGACAAATGCAAGCTGTTAAGATATTTTTGCAAAATATTTTGATGAATCAAGACTAATCATTTTAGCCAATATAAATTCATACCAATGACTTTCCTGGGAGAGTCAAGAACTGTAGAATAATTATTGAATTAAAAATACCTAAAATAGCATTTTTTTTATGTACTAAGAAAACATCTTTGGCTAACAAATAGTATCATAGGCTTCCCAAGAGCCTCAAGAGAATATTCTAAGTTTTTCACATTAAAAACAATAATTTTGTTTTAAAAATTCTGGCCAATATTACACCAGAGGTTTTGTGGGAGTCTTATGAAAATTGAAGATTATTCGATATTTTGAACTTCAAAATGTTGAGTCAAAAATACTCATCAAAGTGATTTCAAAAACACATTGATGACTGATGAGCCTTTTTAATGCATTTCAACTAAAAAATAATTTCTATGTATAATTCTCATCCTTATGAGTTTACATTTGCTTCTTTGTAAAAATGATTAAGTTTGAGCCAAAAAAACTTAGAGAAAATTAGAAAACTAATTTCTCTAAGTCAGGGCTGATTTAGGGCAGATTTCCCATTGGGGGCACCTAAGTTTGACAGTTTTTGCAATGGAGGCACCTAAGTTTGGCAGTTTTTGCAATGGAAGCACCTAAGTTTCTATTTTCTTAGATTGCACACCCTACTTTGTTTTTATCCCTAATCATTGCACCAGGGTTAATCTGGTTTGTAAAAAAAAGTTGCTTGATTGGGGAAAAATAAATTTGGATGCATGATTTGGGAAGAATGAAACTTAAGTATGCCCGTGAAGAAATATGCCTAATTTATTTTAATCATTACAATCATTTGTGATGCATATGGTGGATGAAGAACCTGACTTAAGTTTACATTTTCTAATTAAAATACAAATAGAATATAAGTATTAAATGTTACACAAACATTTTTGCTCAATCCTACTAATTTTGGATAAAATGATTGCCGTAGCTCTTCATGCCATCAGGTAAGCTGACCGACTCATACTCATACTTCATACAGGATACCTACTACATTTTCGGAATTTGAAAACTAGTCTCTGATTCATGCTCTAATGTTACTATAATGTGCTTCATAGTTGTGGTAGTGCTATTTTGTTTCATTTGTCCACTACTTTCTATGCAAAGTGACTTCTGTTTCTTTTAACTTGGAGAGACATAACGTGATTTCTGTAATTCTTTCAGGTCAAACTTTTACTGATGTGGTTGGAAGCCCATACTATGTTGCTCCTGAAGTACTTTGCAAGCATTATGGACCAGAAGCTGATGTTTGGACTGCTGGTGTTATATTATACATTCTATTGAGTGGTGTGCCTCCTTTCTGGGCAGGTATGGTGTCAATATCTTTGCATTTTGTTTAAATAAAAAATTAACATGGAAAATTACAAAAACTTTTAATTTTGATTCCAGAAACACAGCAGGGAATTTTTGATGCAATTTTGAAGGGAGTCATTGATTTTGAATCAGATCCATGGCCATTGATCTCAGAAAATCCCAAAGATCTCATAAGGAAGATGTTATGTTCTAAACCTTCAGAACGTTTGACAGCCCATGAAGTACTATGTATGTGAACCCTTTTGTCAACTACAAAATAACTAATGATTCTTATCGATACACTTAGTTCAATTGTCAAGTATTTCTTTTTTTGGTGGAGGAATTTTAAATACACAGTTTGGTCTTAGTTGTTGTCCTTTTATGCAGTGATTTTGTTGGCAATTTTTTGTATGAGAGGATTAGCGGAGATTTCTATCTTAATAAGATCCATTGTCATTTGCCTTTTGCCTTGGTTCATTTTTGTTTTCTTCTATTATTTGGAGAATTGCAATTTAACTGGCCACGGTGGTTCGAAAGATTACCATTTTGTTTTATTCAAATTCTGAAACGCTAGAAACATGATGATTCCAATGTTTTTTATGATTAGCTGCTCAATGCCAGTGGCTGCTAGCCCTTAACTATAGGCTCATGAGATAAGAAGCCAAGATGAGGAATGTTTCAATCATGTTGGTTAGAGGAAAATAACATATAGCTAAATGCACTGTGAATGATCTTTCATCTGTGTACTTGTAAAGATGAATGCATTGATAGTTCTTAGACTGAATATCCAATTATCATGTATTAGTAACCTTTGTCATCTGAAACTCTTTTTTACATGCATAAACTTGATTGTCTTTTTTTTTTTTAAGCTTTGAGTGGTTTTTACTGAACAGAGGAAATACTATATAGTGTTTCTTGTGAGAACTAGGCATCCCAAAAATTGATTGCAGTTTTTTTTTTCATTTACAGGCTGGAGGTCTTAATTTCTTGTCTAGGAAGTAACAAAAGTTTGATTTAGGAGTAAAAAAAGTGTTAAAGGCTTGTGCTTGTAAGAATCAAGACTTAGTTGATTAGTCATAGATATTATCTATTGGATTTGATCATCCACTCAAATTTCAATTAAATGAATGTTATCTTGGTTTTCTGTTTACTGTGTTTGGATGGTCAGGTCATCCCTGGATTTGTGATCGTGGAGTTGCCCCTGACCGAGCTCTTGATCCAGCAGTTCTTTCTCGCCTCAAACAATTCTCTGCTATGAATAAGTTAAAGAAGATGGCTTTGAGAGTGAGTTTATAGCCTAAAATATTTCCGTCCTTTGTTAATCAGGATGAAGTCTATTGCCGTTCTCCTAGAAGTTTGCTCTATTTGGACATTGCTGGATTATTCAAATATTATTTTCACATTAGTAAAAAATTCAAGGGCTTTCTTGGCTACCACTTGCAATGAGGCTAGGAATCTGTCCATCCAAAATGATTAATCCTTTCTTCATTCCAATTATTCACGGTAATCTCTTTCTCACCAATATGAGACTAAAGAGAACATCCTGCCAATCCATCTAGGCATTTGGTCTGACTTATAAATCCTATTGACAATATGAAAGAGATGTTGTTCCTCTTTTAACTGTAGGTCATATGCCACATTGTGAAGATTGATTTGCATCTTCTTGAACACTTTTATATTGGAGAATTCAATAATAATAATGGTCAAACAATTATCCCTCTTTGATGTTGGTACTTTGGTGTCATAAATCATAACTGCATTTTTTTTGCTATTATATCTAAGGAAGTACACTAGGTGGATACATACTCTACCATTTGGAAAAAAGAACAAGGGCTTCTATTTTTATTTTGAATATTTGATGAATGCTGTGCAACAAGTCTAATAATTTTTTATTGTGAAATCAATTCTTTATCTTGTATTAGGTTATAGCCGAAAGCCTCTCAGAGGAGGAAATTGCTGGATTAAGAGAGATGTTCAAGGCAATGGACACAGACAACAGTGGGTCAATTACCTTTGATGAGCTTAAAGCAGGTTTGAGAAGATATGGTTCTACTTTGAAGGATACAGAGATTCGTGATCTTATGGAAGCAGTAAGACAACATTCCTAAAAAGGAATAGCCGAATCTGATAATTACATAATTACATTGGTCAAGGGATGCTTTCATTGCTCCATCCATAAATGTTTAAGAAGCACTTCATTCCTTGAAGTAGTTTGTTAATGTTGAGTGCATTCTTTTTGAACATACCTTTAGTGCTTGTAGATTAAAAGAATCAAGTTTACGTGCTTCCTTTGACATTTTAAAATACATTTAGGCTGATGTGGACAACAGCGGTTCCATCGACTATGGTGAATTTATTGCTGCAACAGTACATCTCAACAAATTAGAACGCGAGGAACATCTAGTGGCAGCTTTTTCATATTTTGACAAGGATGGAAGTGGTTATATCACAGTTGATGAGCTTCAGCAAGCTTGTGAAGAGCACAATATGACTGATGCTTTCGTTGAAGACATTATTAAAGAAGTGGATCAGGATAATGTGAGTAATATATTCTATTAGCTATATACAACTTTATTGACCCAAGATAGCCTCTTCCTTATAAATTTATAGAAAGCGAAATTACGAATTCCTTTCTTCATCAGAGAAGCCATCCTAATACTTAACAAATTCTAGTTGGTATTTTTTAGTATTAATTGTGATAAGCTTGTATTTTTTTTTTCTCTGATGATGTTTACCCTACCCACAAGTTGTGAAGTTCAAATGTATAGCAATCAGCAAGATAATTTAGCTTTTGTAACTAGACAATTGTTCTTCATGTTCTACTTTGTAATCGTCGGGTATTCTAAGTGTTTTTACTATCTTAAGAAAACTGAGTCATTGTCACATGTACATCTACTCCAAAGCATTAGGAAAGAGTTTCTTATTTTCTTCTCCTTTCCACTTTTGTTTAGAAAATCATACGAATGTATTCTCGTCTTCCTCTTCCTTTGCTTGAACATGGAATGATGCTTCCCTCATGTCACATTTCACAGAAAAGTGTTGGGACATATGCTTCAGAATCCAGGTATCAACACAAACCCTAACAGAAAGTGATTTGATGTTTCAGGATGGTCGTATTGACTACGGTGAATTTGTCACGATGATGCAGAAGGGTACCATGGGAATGGGACTCGGTCGGCGGACAATGCGGAACAGTCTAAACATAAGCATGAGAAATTCTCCAGGACAGTTTTGAACATTCTTACACGTACAAATTCTGTCAGAAATTATACTTCCCATCTCTTGCTTCTGTTTTCTTCTTTGTATTCTTTTTGTTACAAAATGGATATGAAACAGTTAAAGAATTTGAGATTGTCTTATGTTTCTTTCTTAAGACTTGTGCATCTAAATATCAGGAGAACTATAAATTATCATGCACTCTTCTTAAGGAGGAAAAAGATAACTTCATATCTAAGCTTAGGGTATTATCTAGGATAAACTAGGGCAACCAAGGAATGAGAACAAAAGAAAAAAAGGGCGCATGGTAGGACCCTCACAAACATGACATGTCTCTTTTCTCCACTTGTTCTTCTACTGTTTATGAGAAAAGGTTTGCTCTCTCTCTTTCCTTAGTTCCTACTCAAATACTAAACTATATACCTTTCTTATCCTTTGTGTTTGTACCTATTTGGTCGATCATTATCCTTATGTCATGCACATGTAGTGCTCCCATCTATTAACCTGCAAACTTGTTATTTCTTTTCAATTCGCTATGTCTTTACTGATTTAAGCATCTATTTAAAAAGGTAGCTTGTGTTGTTTGAATGCTTAGTCAGGTCCTCATCTGTCCTTCACTTTGGTCAGATGTTATTTCATCTGTTTTTTTCTCTTCTTTCAATAGGCCTGTTAATATATTAACTCTGTTTTGATATGAGATCTTTAGGGGTTGAATTCTTACATGTTCTTTGAGCCTATCAAAGTTGGAAGTTAAGTACTGTTTTCTCTGAAATATTTTATTTACTTCATGAATTGGATTTTTTTTTTGATGAATCTGGTCTTGACTTTGAGGGGACTTCGAAGTACAAGAACTGTAATGACCTTTAGCTAAGTTTGGGATGAACGTAATCACCTTTTACTATACCAAAATGTAATGAACCCGATCTTTTCTCCTATTGTGGAGCATCCTGTTGCTGATTAATGTTTGATGAGTTTTGATTGATAGAGCCAAGGGAGAACATCTCACAAAACATCATTACATCACTAGTTTATTATAAGATTCTCCTATCTTCTTCTATGATATTGACATTTAATCTGCAACAGGGATTTAAAGCAAGGCCTAACCTTTTATTTTCAGAGACACTGTGCCTCACCTTGTTAAATTATTGATAATTGTGAGGTAAGGTTTGTTGCTAAGGCCTTTTCTTAAGGAAAGAAGAAGAGTAGACAATAATTTTTTGTTTTTTTGTTTTTGTTTTTTGCAAGAGCACATATGGCATCCAATGGCTTCTCAAAGGATTATAATAATATTTACTCGATTATTCTTGTTGTATATTAAATTGTTAGTATTGTTATTTTGTTCGTTTGTTTTATTTTTTCGGGTTGTACAATTGGTTGTTGTATGATTGAATTTTGAGTCGACATAGTCAATTCACTTTAGGGTTTGTTTGTTTACATGTTATTATTCTTTGTTTTTTCCCTTTTTCAACTTCTTTTTAGGCATGAGTGAAATTAAAAATTCAACATCAATATAATGTAACAACTGATGTGCAGTTGTACCCTATTTTTATTAATTAGAATACATTACACGAAGTTTTACATATTTAATACTATATCTACATTCTAAAAATGCAGTGAGTTTTATCAAAATGTTATAAGCCAGACCTTGCAACGTGTTCCGAAGAGTGACAGATTCGATCTTAAGAAAAATTTTTATCGGCTACTAGAATAAATTAGAAAACACCCGCAATGAAAGACTGATCAGTCTAGGATTCTTAAGTTAACTATCCATTAAGAAAAATATATTTATTAATTTATTAAAATTTGATCTTTAGATGCCTAAAAAAATTGAGAAGATAACCTAATGGTATACCATTGTCAAGAAGAGTCGACTATTATACTTGAACCGGATTGTCCAACTTGATTGATTGATTGATAATGATTACAAACTTAACTTACTGATCGATAAATTAAAGTTCAATTAATTTAGTAATCGATTAGATTAATCAATTTTATATTGGTTCGACTTGTTTAATTTCAATAGCAAAGTTTGATAGTTCAGTTTACCTAAACAAAGATCAATTGGTTTAATTTTAATTTATTTACCCTAGTACTAATTATGAATAGTAACTAATACACTTGTACCAACTAAATAATTGATATAAACATGTACATACTAATCAATAACATATTAAATAAGCGGTAACTATTATAATATGTGCACGAGTGAAATCCTATTTAATTCAAGTTACACTTACCAAATATAATATTATAACAATTATAAATCATAATTATTAGAATGTATAACTAAAATTTGTAATTTTTATAACATATTTACGTGTGGGATCTTATTCAATTCAAGTCATATTGTAGTGTCAGGTGATTAGCACAACTTAGGTGTCTCTTATACTTCATTTTTAAGTTATATGAAAAGAGATAAATTACAAAATTAATTTATATCCGACTGTTAAATAGTTAGTAGGTATGAATAGTTTTTTCTAGAGCACATGTTTATGGCCTGCTCAAGCCTATTTGAGGTCCTAAGTGTAAAAAAAATTTAAGTTTTTAACATTGTTTTTTTAAAAAAAATCATCACAGTACATTTTTATTCAGACTTTGGATGAACAAACATTCAAACTTGGGATTGAAAACGGTGATTTAATTTTTTTTAACAAATTAAAATATTAATTTTAAAGAATATTTTTTATATAAAATTATTAATTATATTTTCATATTCAAATTTTGTTAATCTAATTCAGATAAGTACAAGCTTTATAGTATTAGGAATTGCAGTATTATTAGATACAATAATATACCTCAAGAAGATAATAAGTGTATAATTCACTTAGCTAAAAATAAGTGTATTCAGAATTATTTAAAAATGAAGAAAGATAAAGTATGTTTAATTACTTAAATGAAAGGTGTAAAGATCAACCCTTACAAAAAGAATAAAATTGACAAAATAAGAATAATAAAATAGAACAATAAAAAAAATCATGTTCATGTGCTCAACTCATCATCATCCATAAAGCAAAATAAAAACAAATTAATAAAAAACATAGGTACAAAATGACAAACTTTAATACAATTCTTAGAATATAAAAATTACAACACGACCAAACAAATCATTATCATTTATCAAGAACTAAATGAGAGTCTTTTAGCCATAGAGCATGTAAGAGAAAAAATAAATCATATTTTTCATTACCTAAATCAGAACAGTTGTAAATAATAGAATGAAGACAAAAGGTAAATCGAACCATTTATGATTATAAATACATCTAAATAAAAATTAAACTTAATGTCTATCAGGAAGCGAAATGGTAAAAGTATTTATCTTGTTATTGTTCAAAAATAATAAAATTCACCATTTCGATTAGATACAATACGGAAAGGTGAAGAGGAGAAACTTAAAAAATTAGGGAGCGTTTGGTTTGAGCTTTTTTTGTTTTTATTTTTTAAGAAAATGGAGTTTTCTAGAAAATAATGTTTGATTTGTATTTTTCATATCTATTTTCTAGAAAAAAAAAATATAGCATTTTATAGAAAACTAAAAAATATCTAAAATTTATTTTCAAAGGAATAGAAAATATGATTTTTTTTTTTTTAGAAAATGAAAAGAAAAATCGCTCAAACCCAACACTCTTTTATTATTTTTATTTTGCATTACATGGATAAGATAAAAAATTTCTAATTCATATCTTACTATATTATTAAGAATCTAGCCTCAATACTAACTAATTTCTAATTAATTTGGTGAAGTCTACGATGAAATTACATTAATATCTCTTAGTTACGAGTATTATTGAAAATTTTTCTCATTAATCAATTATTGATCCAGAGTTAAAACTCATCTACAGCGTATTATTGGAAAATTTTCTTATTACAATCTAGGATCTAGAGTTCGAGACTCAGGTGTGACGTATTATTAGAAATTTTTCTTATTAATAGGTATTACACTATTATGTTCTCTTTAGTCCCAAATCTTAGAATTAACACCACCTAGAGAAGCTTCTATGAATACCTTAGGTTGGTAACCTTATAAAACTCATCTTTCTCGGTCTTTTGGCCAAGATTAAGTGTAGTATCGGTTCTTATCAGTTTAATATTTGATATAAAAAATTAAATTAATTTTTTTTATGACGGATAATCTGTTACGGCTCTGGGTTCTCGAGCGTCCCCTTGCATTGTACTACTACATGAGCTCGTCACATCCTTATCAAATCTAATTTATCGTATTCATGAATTATATTGTACATGCAATACGTGTGTGTGATGACTAATTCTTATTAATCAAAGGAAAAAAAGCATCACCAACAAAAGAAAAATATAACTAGATAAGGCTAGGATTGAGATATATTGAAGATGAACTGATTAAATCTTATAAAAGAATATACAAAATTAAAAATAAATTTAAAATGTTAAAAAAAATCCCCTTTACACCCTCTATCTACACCTATAGAGATAACTCAAATCATTATTGATCATTAGATATTATAACAATTATCATTCGTGCTTACTATAATGCATACTAATCAATAACATATTATGACGGCTATAACTATACGAGGGGAATTTGGATTATAAAATGGGTGAAATTAGTGAAAAATAAATATTTTTTGATAATTCTAATAAAAAGAAAATTTATTTTGGGAGGATACGAGATACTATTATTTATAAAAATAAAGCTTTTTTATGACAATTTTTTGGTGTTAGGAAAGTATAAAAGGTGAGATTTACCTTCTTTTTTTTTCTTTGAAAAAGAAATCTAATTAAAATTGATTAGGAGTTTAAGTCGTAAATAATAATTTATTCAATTCTATTGTATTTTTGAAATAATAATACGAGTCATGACAAATTTTTTAAATCTAAGAACTCCCTAAGAGAGGAAAAAAAACAATATATATATATATATATATATATATATTTTGTTTGTTGTGGGGTGAGTGAAAGAGAAGAGACGATTTATAGAGTTTGAAGAAAACGATTAATTCATTTAGTTTCAATAACTATTTCTATGGGGGGTCGGTTCGGTTCTATGAAAGTTTTCTATCGTCCATCGGGGTAAATCAGGAAGCACTCGTGGCGGTTCCATAGAAGTTTTCCACCGGTAAATCGGGAAGCACTCGTGGTGTGGTTCCACGGAAGTTTTCCACCGGCCATCAGGGTAAATCGAGAAGCACTCGTGGCGGGCGGCCTAGAAGTCAAACATCCCTTAGTTGCGAGTCTCGTTTGGAGGAAAAATTCCTGTAAATGCGCCGTAGCTGAGAATCGAACCATGAGTGCATAGAAGACAACTGAACACCCTTACCGATGCCTAGGGGCAATTTATAGAGTTTAAAGGGGTATACTAAAGGGCTATTAATTGATTTAATTAATCAATCGATAATTTACTAAAAGGGAGTACCTTTTCAAGTGTATTTCTAGTTTTATATTTTTCTTCTTTGTCATTTTCTCTCTTTCCTTTATTTCATCTCTCTTATACATGCAACATCTCTTATTTTTCTTCTCATATTTTTTTTTTCGTGTATACATGTATAACGTAAGTTTGATATGCAAATCATATTAAACCCATAATATTTAAGATTTAGTTGATTTTTTTATAATATTTTAATACATTTGAAATTGAAATAAATAATGGATAGCATGTTTGAACTCTTTGTAATCTCAGAAATTCGCAGGAACTTGAATAAACTCTCAAGGTTAATCAGTGAGTTTCAGTCAAAATTCACTAATTGACCTAGAGATCTTAGATTGTAACCATTTTAATTCTTATAGATTTATGAGGTTGAAAAGAGTTTAAATATATTATAAATGACTTGTTTTGCCTTATCAAGATGTTAAAATATAATAAGCAAGGCATATCAGGCCTATCTTAGAATTTCAGTTGATTCATTCTATAAGTTATTTCATGTTTTGCATTTTTACGATGGTTCCTTTTTGATAATATTATCACATGCATGGATAGAGGAACAAAATCCTCCAACTGACATGTTTTTTTTTAAATTAATTTGATATGTTTATAATCTAGTATATATTTTTCTCAGGTAAAAATGAAAAAGATAGTGATTGAGATGAATGGTATTGCAAATGAGCTAGTTGAGCATATTAAAAGACATCGTATCATCAAACTTGTCATAAGAGCTGCAGTCGATAAGCACTATTCTAGGTATGAACTGATAATCATAGTCTTTATCATTTTAGTATTTTGGATGTTTATAAAAATGATAAAGTCTTTCCAAGCATATGATATATTTCCTAGATTCAGTGATAAAATACTTATAGTTCAAAATTAGTAATCGATTGAAGTAGAAGTCATAGTGAACTAATTTTACTAATCCACTAAGGTTTCAAAGATAATAATCAATTATTTCTTCGATTATCACTCAAAATCTAATTTGGATTACAGTTATCAGTTGTTTTTGCATGAATTCAAAAACAAACAAACAAAAAATCTAAAACCACATATAGTTATTGCTAAATCACAAATCAATTCAAAATTATTAGTCTTGTGACATTTTCATGATATCTGATATGGATTCTCAAAGTGGTCCTGATATGAACTCATATTAGGACGTGAGCTTGATATGAGTTCATCTTTTTTTTTTTTTTACTCTGAGTTATTTTTATATTCATTCTAACTCAGAATGTTCACTACATTAACAACAAGACAAAAGAAACGAGTTATTTTCTTTATCAAAAATAAAAAAGAATCAATTTTGAATAAAAGAATAATAAAATTACACTTGTGAAAAATAAATCAATATTTTTCATAAGAGATGCGATGAGACAGTTATCTATATTTTAAAAGTTAGAAAAGTCTATATACTTTCTGTTATCAAAATAGTCAAATTTTCGTACAAGCAAATATACATTTAATACATGTGATTAAGTTTAATATCCTAATTAATTAATAAGTTATTTTATGAAAAAAAAATAGATTTAATTGTTATTTTATGTATTAATTAATTAATAGTTAATAACCTCCATTGTTGATCTTAGACTCAACGGGTCTAATATAGGTTAAATTAGATTATTTAGATTAATTAAATTAAATTAATTAGAATAATTAAATTAATTTGGTTAATTAAATCAACTTGATTAGTTTATTAGATTAATTAAATTAAATTAATCCTTTAATACTAGAATTCTATTAATTTTCTTAACAACATAATATCCTAAACCTCCACGCATGGGCCTGATATGAATCATATTAGATCCACGTTGGCTCTGATATGATTTATATCAAGTATAATGTAGAGATTTTTGTCGATTCCTAGTTATTACATTTTAACACATCCGAAAAGTCAAAATAAATAATGAATAACATATTTAAACTCTTTGCAATCTCAAAAATCTACATAAATTGAAATTGGTGCAATTGAACCCCTCTATGTATATAAGTGGATTTTAGTGATTCAAATTGCAACCATTTCAATTCTTGTGAATTTTTGAGGTTGCAAAGAGTTTAAATATGTTATTTATTACTTATTTCGGCTTCTTAAATGTGTTAAAATTATATAATAAACAAGAATTAACAAAAATCTCCATATATTTGGGTTTGATACGATTCTATATCAAGCCCAACATGTATATTTTTGATGATTGTTGCTTATTACATTATAACACTCATAAGAAGCCGAAATAAGCAATGTATAACATATTTGAACTCT
>JBAMIB010000061.1:4414498-4431651 GCA_037177415.1 Kaempferia rotunda | reverse complement strand
CATTCCTTTTTCATTGATTTAGAAAATATGTATTTGTTTGAATATTATTTTCAACCGATCCCGGAAATACAGCCCTACGGTAGGTCCTGCCCAACCAACAGGTTCATATGTGACGGGCGAGTGATAGTGACTTGATCTGGATTCAGTCTCGAAGGGAGACCTATAACAACTCAGCTCGGCTAACTCAATAACTAGAAGATGATCTAGTTCAATTCAAGCAATGGAAAGTTTATGGTTGAACCAGATTTTCGTCCGATCCAATTGAATCTGGGAACCAAATTGTTTCAGTGCAAAATATTTCACAACTCAGACAATTTACTCAATATAGCTAGGACAAAGCACAAAAAGAATCATATATAATTTATATAGGACCGGTGACAAACATGAATAACAAATGTTATTGAATGTTGAGCAAAAGAGCTTTGGCAAAGGCTGGGGTCTTTACTTTTAAACTGTACAAGTCGTTGAAGTACTACCTCCGGAATATTCTGCTAAACACTCCGCGCCTTCGATCTTTCAAATCCCCAACTGAAATATGTAAGGATTAGATTGTAATGTCGATAATATAAGGATGCTGTTTAAGTTTGATTCACTTGTAGACAAGTCTCAAGTGGTTATGAAATTATGCTATTCCGCTCATATTCCGAAAGATAATATAGAACAGCAATGTCAACCTTAGATGGGGTTGCAAAAGGATCAGAAGTTGCATTATACCTAGGCAGATGATACTAAAATTCTCTAAATGTATGATCATGAATCTAAATCCTATGTTTTCATAAAGCTAGATCATCGTTTTAAGTGACAATAGAACTTCACCATTTGGGATCTTGATCCCTAGGTTCAATGGAAGGATAAGATTAATGTAGCCAACGCAGCATGGAACAAATATTGCTAGATGATAAGGAAGTCAATAAACTTTCCAAGAACATAGATGTAAATATGAGCTTACAGTACCTTCAAGTCTTCCAGCTTTGAAAAGAGCTTCTTCAGCAATTGGCCTCCACTGCTCAGCACATGAGTAGAAGATCCCCATGCCGACACTAAGCCCTCTCAGCAATTGCATAGTTCGGAGAACCGAGAACAGTTCCTCAGGAAAACTCTGCCATGGCAAAAGGACTCCTGTTAGGATGACCATTACAATAATCAACAAACTTCCTCAAGCTGATAAGAGAAGGATTAATGATCTGATTCAGGTGGCATCATCATCCTAAAAACCCGAAGTCACTCATTTTCCTTATATGCTTTGAATTGGAAATCAGAATTCAGAGCATATATAGAACTGTCTTTTTTTTTTTCTAGACTTATTAAGATTCTTGATGGCTGGAGTTTCCAATTGTCTTAATAGGAATTTGATATTTGTATTATGCTTTCTCACATTTTTAAAGGAAATAAATCGTGTAAAAGGAGTAGAACTTATTATGTATAAAGAACCTTAAAGGTTGTTATATCCGAAGTGGTTGTAATGAGGAAAACTATTAAGGTTGTTCCTTCAAATAGTCCCTTTCACCTAATCTTTATTATTTTATCAACATTTTAGACTTAGATTCTTGATTTGTATATTTAAATATATATCTTTATTTATCTACAATCAGGTGTCTACTCTATAACACACTTCATGATAGTTCAAACTTGTTAATAGAATTTTAATTTGTTAAAATCAAAGTTTTATAAGCAACTTAGACGACTGCATAGATAGTTGCCTAGAAGATTTCACTAAGGGGGCACTTTGCTTAGTGACTTGGCAACCCTTAGTAGGTGACTCGTTTAGATAGCAATCCAGGGGATCCCCAAGGCGGCTTATGCAGCCGAGAAGAGTAACTAATCTAAGGAAAAAATTGTTTTTTTAATAAATTGTTAGTTCAGTTGATATCAGTTATCTTATTTATATTTTACTATTTCAACGTTTTCATGCAATTTGAATTTATGACTGAATAATTGAATATTATATTTTATTGTAATTTTTAGTTTCTTTGCTGTAAAATAAAATATAAAATGTTACATTGTTTTTAACTATTTAGTAGTGTTTTCTTACCACAACAACAACCAAGTTTTATCCTATTAGGTGGGTTGGCAGTAGTGTTTTCTTACCAACTATTAACTTATTTATTTGTGATTGTTAACTTGTTTTAATTTGATTAAATATATATAGATACACACATTTACATATTAGTAATTCCTAATATTATACCCTTCTCTTTCCTATTTAAAGAAGGGAATCTGAACTAAGCTTTAGGTCACTAGTTTAATGGTGAACCTAACCATCATAATCCATTAGACAGACAACCCAGATATAGATCCATTCTCTAAAGTACAATTCCAACTGAAAATCAAAAATAAATTTTCAACCCAGTCTCAAATACAAATAATCAAACTATTTCAATGTAAAAAAAAAAAAATGTACAACATGTATCTAATCTATGAAAAACAACAGAACTAGAAAAATAAATTTACTCAATAGGAAAGACATAAGATAATTAAATTATTAACTCTACGCACATGCAAGAATTAATACAACTAGATAGCTCTTAAAGAATCACAATTAAACATAGATGTTTGAGTTACAATTTATCTAATGTCATATGCACCCTTTGTATTCTAGTTATGAAAAATGATCATTTTTTTATGCACCCTTTGAATTTTGGATTTTTCCAATTTTCAAAAAATAATTGAGGGTTGAACTAGTTTTTTTGCCATTTTTTCACATGCCTAATTAGTGAATGGACCGACCTAATGAGCAACTCAGTTTCAATTTTTTAAATCGAACCACAAGTTTGGTCCAATTTTAATACCTACGATAATAGGACCACTCAAAGACAGATCAATAAATTTGCTAACTGAACATTAGACATTCACTTGCCCTGACTATTACAGTTTGCTTGATGAAACATAATAGTCTAATCTCGATCACCTATCTGTGCGATATCAATGTGAATATCTGCCTAATCTGCATCTACAATCTAAAGATAAATATAATAACGATATAAGTGACTTTTTCCTGGAGCATTTTTCATGTGATGCAAAATCCTCAAAGCTTCATTCTAATGATCGTGACATGAATCCTCAAAACTTCCTTCTAAAGATCGTGACATGAATCCTCAAAACTTATGTTTTATTTTTCTTAGGGCTAATAATTAGTATAGATTTGGATGTTATTTTCTATCGAACTATTTCACACATTAAGTATATTATTGGTCAAATCAACACATTCTTACAAGAGGACTGCAACTCGGAGGTCTTGAAGGTAAAGGCCCTGCCCCACTACTTTGTTTTTATCACAAAGTAGTTGAGCAATAACCACCCTATCGAAATTGTTAAACAAAACTTCCTCATTTTTTTCCATTCACAATATTATCTAACCTATTGTGAAATAAAAAAAAAATACCATAAACAAAATTGAGGTTTGATTAACAGTACAGAATTTTTGTTAGCTTTTAACTTCTTTAGTAATTAAGTGAATTGTCTTTAATCCTCTCATACATGATACACCAATACAATTGCCCATCTGAATATTAACAAAATTCAGTGGTTAGCATATCTTTAACATGAAGCCAGAAAGATTATGAAAATCACCATCTTAAGAATATTGTGTACCTGAACAGAGACTTTTTTCAAGGAAGAGTCTTCAGCAAATGGTGACATAAGAGTGACACCAGGAGGAAGTTTAGTGTCAAACATTCTCTGTGCTAAATTAAAAAATTCATCATCCCTATCTGCATGATTGCTCAATGTATCGATGCCGAGCTCCCTAATTGATTCAATCAGTTGTTAGGACAAAAGCAGCACATCCAAAAGAATGAATCTAATTAACTATAAAAGGTACTTGACCAGAGAGGTTCTAAACTATTGGCAGATTATCCTCTTGCTTTGGGGAGTTTTTTTATGAATCACTACAAGGGAGGCCTAAACATTTGTTCCAGGAAAATATTTATGTAGGCATCATCCTTCAAAATTATACTAAAACATATCAAAGGGAGAAATCTGTATACTTATAACTTATTTTGGCCTTTAAAGGGTCATTATCAGCCAAAGCAAGCACAAGATTTGCATATCCAAGCCTCAAATCATCTGGAAGTTGTTTCACTTGTCCGTAATCAAGCAACGCAACCTACAGAAGAACAAGAAAAAAATATAACTAAGAAAATATATTAAAGCTTAAATTTGCAAGAAACCTTCCTTTTTACAACAAATAATACAATTGGTGAACAAGGATAACTTCTAAAATCCAAATCTTAAGCACCCTTGCCTCTGTGCCCTTGCAGATAAGAATGTTTCCAGGATGAGGATCTGCATGAAAAAATCCATCCTTTAGGATCATTTGACCATATGCGAGTGTCAAACTTTTTAATATTTTCCTGCATTACAGAAAAAAGAAAACTGAAATTAGATTTCATCTTAATTAAAACATCTCTTAGTTATATGAATTATTAGAAGGATGATTGAGGAATTGAATCAACAAATTTGAAGGATCTCAAGCATACAGACCCTAAAGCCATGCAGAAAGGAAACCAATCCAAAAGGAGAAAGGTTTCCTTTTCCCTGCAAAATGTAGACCCTTAGGAACAAATGAACAATGATTCAAAATAGATGTTTTCATTCAACCTGATTGTCTATAGAATAGTAAACGTTTTCTCAAAATATAATAAAATAAAAACCGGAACAAATAGATATAGCTCAAACAAATTATAAAATGGAAAATATGTTAAAACTATTTGTTTGAAAAAGCTTCCGCATAAGCTGCTTATGCAGCCGTATAAGCTTATGCAATGAACAATAGCATAAAATCAGCTTATGGTTGTATGGATACTATGCAAGGAAAGTGAATCCCAAACTTAAAAAGTTCAAATTTATATTAAATTAATACAGATGTGATTAAATTAGTTTTTCTAAATGGAAAAAAGAAGCATAGTTTTATCTAGTGTCTACGTCCACAAATGAAATTTTCTATATATTTATTGTAGTCAGCTGAAAGATAAGCATTTTTTCAAGTTATCTGTTTTGTACTATATGTATTGTAGATTCACATGCAAAAAATTTTAAGCAATAGATGTAAGATTTGTTTATATTGGTTACTTTTGTCTAGTTTGATATTATATAATAGATGTAAACCCATAATTTTTTAACCCACATTCTACTTTATTATCAATATAAGTAATGTATGTTGAAAAGCATTGAGTGCTTGTCGGTATACATTCCTGCCTGCATATGCTTTTTTGAAAAGCATTCTACTTTTTTGACTAACTACTGCCTGCATATGCTTTTTAAACATTAGTCAAGATACTGTGGATAAGTTGAAAGAGAACAAATATCTACTATAGTTAGACAAATTGAAATGAATATCCAAGGTGTCAGAGAGAACACTGTTTAACATAATTAAAATTAATTTAAAGATCTATTGCTGGTATTATAACCATATATAGAGTTAAAATGCAAGGATAATATCTATATAGCTGACAACAATAATTGAGACAGCAAGTCTTGTTATGTTCTTCGTCATTTCCAAATATTAAATTTTTAATTTTAAATGTTCAGCAAAATACAACTCAAAGTTCCAGTAAACTTTCTGGGCTCCAGCAAGCAAGTAAAACTCAGTAGCACACAGATTCTAGCTTTGTGTGTGTTTAAGTGTTAAGCTCAAGTATTTATTGTTTTCTGTTATTGGATGTATTCGCCCTAGTCCGAGGATATGACCAACATCGTTGTGAATATGTTCCATTTTGAGGAAGAGTGTTAGAGTTAATAATCACAAGTATTAGTATGTCTGAGTTTAGACCACATGAGGTATTTGCTATTTTAGTCAGGGGTTATATTGGTTCTCTTTTTAATATAAACAGTATAACTTTATCAATTCAACCATAGTGACACATGCAATTATACATTACAGAAAAGATACGTAATTACATGGCATTTGATAGTTGTTAGAGGAATCCATTATTTAACACTATAACAGTGCTTTTTTTGTACTTCCCCTGCAAATTTGAATGTGCAAAGATGCAAGACGCATGTATAGATGTCTATGCATATGCACGGAAAAATATAGTTGTTTGTGTCTACAAACTTTAAATATATATCTCAGTGGTACATGTCAGTACGAAGACATAAAAAGAATGCTGCAAGAGCTTACTGCTTTCCAATAACTGCAATTTTGCTGCTGGGATCAATACCCAGTTTTGCTATTTGTTCACCAAGATTCATTATCGGAACGCCATCAATAAATTCCATTGCTAAGACCTTCCTAACCATTTAGAATCAACCAATAAGAATGTCATGAAAATAATTGACACACACACATATTAAATAATGGTCTGATATAAGCATTGCGAACTATATAAATCCAAAACTAGATAAATTGTATATACATAAAAAAGTCAAAAGGCACGGGAGCAATGTCTTCTGAATCTCTGATGCTATTAAAGTAAGAAGATAATAATATGACCGTTTAGATTATCGGAAAGTATAAAATTTCATTTCATAGGAATATAGATAGTTTTACAAGTTTGGCCCATCACTAGAAAAATTCATGCACAAAAAAGTAACTATAAAAAGAATCAAGAACTTCCTATAGCAAATGAAGCCTAGTATTACTCTGTGATAAAGCATTGATACAAATGCAATCAATAAGGCTTTATGCCATTTGGATCTGTTGAGATTTACAAAAATCCTGGTAAAGAGGAAACGGTAAGTAATAAAAGAGAAAAGTTGTGAATGGAAAGTTCACATATTGCTTGTCAGTGTTATTTTTTATTTTTATAATTAGCATCAAGAACACAAAACAAACTTTTCCTTTGACATGACATCATTACCGGACATTGCTAGTTGATGAAAGCCAAAGAAAATAAAATGTACACATTTCTGAACAAACACAATATAATATGAAAATACACAAGTCTGTGTAGTGGATTCCTCATTTTAAAATAAGGCAAAAACTTGGGCAGATATTATATTTTTAAAGTTCAAGTTTTGGCACTCTCTTCAATTGAAATATGGCATCACATGCCCTGACGGAAGAAGCAAGACACTGCCATGTGGCTGCTCAATAAAAGAAAACTTAACAATGTTCATTTCAATTTTTTTTGAATAAAATGTTACTTTAATATTTTAAAACATAAAAGTGCTACAATATTGGGGAAAAATTATATAAAAAAAAATTAATGATGATTTGTTATATAGATAAATTTTATAAATTATTAAGGTATTTATGATTCAATTTAAGGTGAAAAAAATGAATAAATAAATTATAAATTTATATATCAATTTTGTTTCAGGGATTGAATGAGTAAAAAATTATGTAACTTATTTGAAGTGAAGAATTTAGGTAAACTCCCCGGCAGACCCTCTTATGAGGGCATGTGACAAAAAATTATCTTCATTGAGCATGCCATGCAACATGCCCAATGAAGAGAAGCAACAATCTTGGAATAGCTTCTTTAAGGGCATGTTTGAACGTTAATATATGTCACCTCTTCAAAAAGCATGTCACATACTCATTATATTAACACTTCCCTTTTATTAACAAACACTCACATCCATTTTAATATTAATACTTATTATTCGTGGATCTCATTGTCCACTCATTCATCTTTATTCTTTATATCCAAAATTTATTTACTTATTTTTTAGATTTTTTTATTAAATCTGTTCATTAACAGAGTTTAAAGAATTGAACGTTGTTATAACATAATTTGGGTGTTATAACAGACACATTAACACCAATGCGGATGGCCTAAATGATAATTTTAGATGGCCTTTTTATAAAATAATATCAAAGCTTCTCTACTATAAAAATAATATTTTTAAAATTTTAGCTGAAAATAAATAACTTAAAATATTAAATATATATGAAAAAAATAATAAAAAAGGTCTCTCCAATGATGACACTACCAAAGTCCCATCATTCTCACCTCCATATTCTCTTCTCTTCCCGCCAGAGACTCCTACCTCTACCATCTCATCTATTTCTTGATCAACAACACATTTGCCAACCACTCTACTCCTGACATATGCATTGCAAATACCCTCCGTTTCATTCCACTTAAAACTGTTCAACTTCTCAAAAGGAGAATGTCTGTGGCAATGCTGTTTAGGGGTGGTTGTTCAACCGCAACTTCTCACGGCATAAATAATAAGCCTCCTGTTCTGTGCATTGTCTCAACATGGATCCAACATCATCTCTTCTGTTCTCTCGAAACCATATAATTGCATCTCTTCCCCTGCAAATCTCACTAAAGGATCCAAGAGTTGAAATTGTCACCACTAATCAAAATCCCTCCACACCAGTTCATTTCTCTATTTTCCCAATTCCATGATGGAACTGCACCTAGTCGCAATCCCACTAATTTGGCATAGAAAGAAAAATCTTGTTGTTCATAATAATAAGTATATTAAAGATTTTTTTAGCATCTCTCTTGTAGGTTTTTTTAATCTGTTATTCACACTCCTGTGTAAGTATCCTACAAACATCAAAAACCAAGTTTAATACTCAATTTTTAACCAACAGTCGATCACCATAAGTAAAAGAATATATATATATATATATATATAATAAAAAAAACAGAAGGACAAGAACTTGATGTCAAAGGCTGCTCTGCATCATGTAAAGAAATTATATGGAAAAAGGTAATGGATGATACAGTTAATTAAAGGTCTATCACCAACTATACTAGGGCTTCTTAAGTTTCTTCAATTAAATATATTTGCTTCACATGATAACTAAAAACAAAATCAAAGCAATAATTTTGCTAGACATCCTATCAATCCTGCAGTAACATTATCATAAACCCTGTGAATGCAAGCAACAATTTATTAATAGCATGTGTTTCTTTAAAAGAAACCCTTATTACCCCATTATTCTTTCTACTCGACCAAATCCACAATGAACAAGGTTCCTGATAATCAATGCATTACAATAAAGTTTGTATCATAACTGATGAAAGAAACCAATTGTTGCATATACCATCATATTTTCTCCACTCCAAAACTTTACCTGGTTACCATGCCTGGAATGATGCGTGGTACTAAAACAGGAGGCTTCTTATTGTTATTGCTGAAAAACTTCTTAATTTTTTCCATAGCAGCAGCTTCTCTCAGGAAATCAAACTCATAAGCAATCTAGAGAAACAAATGAAAGAATAAGATTATATTCAGACTACACCTTCTAAACCGAATTAAAGGATAAGAAAACTGTACTGTATGAACACAGAATAAGAAAATGCTTCAACAAGTGAGAATCATTATAATATCTGAGGATCACATGATGCTCAAACCTAAACTAGATCTTAGAGAAATTTTGTTTGTGCTTGCACAGTTGCACCATTTACATAAATCATCATCATCACTATCAAGTCATGTTTATGCCAACAATTTGTTGGAAATTGATTTTTAAAACCAATAAATTGAGTAGAAACATGGACGATGATGTATTTCGTGACTATGGATCATTAGCCATTAACAGAGTTTACTGATAGATATCAGTCAACATGCTACAATTTAAATCTTAGTGACTGAAGAAGATTTTGAACTTGGTACTAAATATGCAAGGGAGAATTATTGATAAAAAACAGTTTACAAGTCAAATGTATCAAGCCATATCAAGAGTTGCAAAGCCATTCAACCCATCTGGTCAAAACCCAAAACCAAGCATAATCCAGAGAAACTCAATTAGATTAATTCTACTTGATGCTACACAATCTTCGAACAAATTCCAACTACAACCAGCTCTACCTTGTTTAAGCCAATTCTGGTAATGCCAGTTTTATCAGATCCAACTTCCAACAGAATGCATCAAAAGTTGCCATGTATTTTATAATGATGTTAAAAAAAGCTTATTACAGAATCATGCATTTAACAGTAACTACAACTCTACAAGTTCTTTGTTAGAATAACTAGAACAGATAGAAAATGAGACAAAATACATATACCTGCTTCTCCACTTCTTTGGTGACTGAGAACAAATCAAAGTTTATATCTGTCTTTTGCAAAAATAAGACAAATGCTTGCAAGTTGCAGATATCAATCAACATCAACTGTTGAACTCCAGGATGTTGAACCTTGGAGATTTCTGCCAAATCAGTAAACTAATGGTGGCCGAAAACAGAACATGTATATCAATGTTTGTTGTCACCAACCTTCACAGCAACATCAGTCTTAACACCTCTCAGTTTTGCCCTGTGAACCTGTGATGATAAAGAAATATCAACAATCATTCAAAAAGAACACACTCAAATCAAAAGGAAAAGGTTTATGTTTAACCTCGGCAAACAACACAATACAATACATAATCAGGAAATAGATACAAATAATCAAGATAAACCTTTCTGCGCTGAATAAGAACTTCAAAAACACAAGTCCATTAAATAATACACAATTCTACATGTAGGAATGCTAAGAAACAAATGCAAAAATCTAAAATCAAATAACTTTCTCTCTACATTCAGATTCAACAGTTTATTATGTCTGTGCCATAAATTATTTTGTTTGTAGTTTATGATCTTGAAGGCAAACTGTACATGAAGCATGGGTTGACATATACCTGGTTGCTCTTCTCAATAACTAAAACTTAAACTTTTCCTATTCATTGTTTGTCTCAGTTTAGTGTTGGAGTGAGTAAAGACATAAAACCCTAACCATTCCCAAACCCACATCCATTTTTGTCAACTACACTCTTATCCACTGTACCATAATATGGGCTATAAACACTGAGTACCAAGACATCATGGACCTATAATAGACTCATATTAATTCCAGGTTGTCTTCTTATGCTTGATGTTCTAATTTTCATGGTGAATCCTGCTTGATCTTCTTTGTAAATGACCCTTTCTCCACAATATCAGCATCCAATCACCTTGACCCTTCAATCAAGTTCTCTTCTAGGAATGTGATGTTTCCTTCTTGCTCTCTGTTAGATATTTTGGTATTCAGGGAAAAACCATATTCTATAGTTGATTCACTTCCAATCAGATCAATTCCCTTCTACGTTTATCTTGGTTGAGGAAAAAAACACAAACTTCAACAATTACTTATTATGGTCACGGTAGCACTCCAATTATTTTGGCAAGGATGATAACAAGATCAGCACCTAGATTGGATTATTTAAATACCCAGTAAGAAAGCAAAACAGAAGAATGCAATTAATGATTTAATTATTATCATCAATTATTATGGTCGTCTGTATGGTAGCACTCCAATCAATCAAAAACAGAAGAATGCAAACTTTTGTCCAAGGCTACAAATTAATGATTGTCAGCGTGTATTACATGCCCAGCCACGAGTTAGAAGATGATTCCAGGCTATAAGACAAATAAATACACTCGAGTTCAGAATTAAAGGAAGCTTCTGATAAAGTAAAAAAATATATAATAAAAATCATTCAGTATTCTATTATAAAATAATGCTACAGAACTCATTGAAATCTTATGTCTTTAGCAATTTTCAAACGTCAATAGAAAGTAAAGATAATATGTGATTGCAGATATAATTTGAATTCATTTTTCTTTCTTCATCTGTTATTTGATCCTCCTACAATAATACCTAATTAGTAACTATGAAAGGAAACAAAGTTCACGTCCCCTGGCCTTGTTTCTGAAATTTATCTTCGAGATCAGAAAAAAAAATGTCATTTAATTTGTTGCTTTATCAGCAGCTTGATAATCTAACACGTATCTAAAAGCTACATACTAAGAAGAGAATCAATAATACAAACCTTTCAAACCCTGTTTACTTTTTTTAAGATAAAGTAATAGTAGTTTCGGACTTCTTTAAATGTATCCAATATGTTGAATTTAGTTCAAACATTCTAATTCTTCAAACCTGTGCAATTGAAGCAGATCCAATAGGTTCGACTTCAAACTGCTCGAAGATTTCACTGAAATTTTGTCCCAATTCATCCTCTATTATTTGTTGTACAGCTGAAATTGGAGTAGCCGGAGCCTTATCACATAATGTGACAAGTCTTCTTACCCATGCTGCTGGAGCTAAATCAGGCTTTCCCAGAATTTGTGCAGCCTGATTACATATATAAAAATTACATTTCCCCCAAAAGCAATATTTTCTTCCCATCCAGAATATGCTCCTTTTAACGGAGATCAATAAACATATAATACTGAAAGAGATGGAAAGAAAATATGTGAAATAGATTAGACAGAAAATCTATGATGCGTATATATCTAATTGACTATCAATGTCGAGATCACACATTAACATCTTCAGAAAATATACAGAAGAAATTACTTGGATACTCTCATATCTGAGCATATAATTCATTTTTTAATAATGCAAAAAAGGTCATTCTTTATGGTTTTGGATGCCTACTGGATGTTTCCTAAAAAAATTATTACTCAATAATTCAATAATGACAGCTAGACAACTCCTACTTTTTAGTATGAAATAATCAATAAGGAAATCAATAAAATGACCATATTTCATCTATCCAAAGTAAATGATATTTCTATATATTGTCATATGATAAGGTTAATTAAAAAGTACCTAGCTCAAGACTATCAATATGTTCAAATTTTATCTCAAATAGAAACATATATTATTTTTTTTTTTTCCCCTATTAAATTCTTTACCAATCTTTTTATCCATTTATCACATCTGTATTTTGTTGTATAAGTAGCCATCTATAAGCTTACTGAGAGATTCCCTAGGGAAGGCTTTTCATGGATGGTCTAACTGTAGGGAAGACAATTCGGGGATTCTTGGCAAGGCACAGTACATGATACTTAAATTGAAGGCAATGAGCACTCTTGCAAGAAATTAAGATAGGCAAAGATAGATGAAATTTAGAAGAACTTTATGTCAATTATCATTTATCAATGCATATTTTTTTGTGTTCATAGCTATCGACTGTATTATCAAATGCTTCTGCTTCTATATGATATCTTTGAAAAGGAACATCAATCCATGAAAACAAATGCTCCATTTGGTTATCAGGAAACCAATTGTATACCTTGAGAAAGAGCCCGCCAAGTTCAGAGCAGAGAGAATACATCTTCTCCGCTGCGAGCTCATGCTGCCTCTCCCACATCTCCTCCTGTTTCGCGGCATTGCTGATGAATCCCGTCCGCAACTGACACACCTGGTTAGAAGAAGCAAATATCACATAAAGATAGGAGCTTTGCTGAAAGAAAGAAGTGGAAAGAAAGAACCTAGCCAAAAGAAACAAAGAACCCATAAAGATTGGAGATTTGTAAACAAAAGAGGAGGCGGAACAAGAGGGTGTCAAGAATTGAAAAAAGTGAACGAAATATTGGAAAATTAAAATGGAAACTCTTGAATTCTGAATTGTTTCATTTCTATCTTTTTATATAGAGTTTGGGTGAATGAAAATGTTGCAAGGATTGCAGTTCATGCAACTTCTGAGGATACAACATTTAATATTCTGGATACAAATTTTAGCATTCACAATATGATGTTGTCTTTAATCAAATAATGATGAAAATTGGAGGGAAGTGACTTGTCTAACACTCCACCTCAAATTGGAGCATATATATAAGTGATGCCTAAAATGGATTGTAAAATCTAAAAAAACTGATGTGGTTTGAAAATCATTGTTAAACTTAGGAGTTTATTTTAAAGTTTAAAGTTTGAAAGTTTTATCTGCTTGTTAATGTTTAAAAGTTATATCAAGTTTCAAAGTTTGTTATAACTTTATAAGATAAGTTAGATAATTTTTTAGATGACCTAATCTTATTATGTTATGAAAAGGGGAAAGAATCCCATGTAATGTATATTCTATTGTTCACAACATTATTTCTCTTTGCGAAATTTGTTATCTATGTGAGATTCCATTTCTCTTTGTGAAATTAATTTTTGACATTTCTGTGTAGCATTGAAATAGTAACCTTAATCGTGGAGTGGGGATGTTCCTTCCATGTTGCATAGGTTTCTCCACCTAACCACTAACAAATACCAATTTATTCTTGGTCAGTAGAGAATTTCTCATGCTTGAGTAGGCTAATTCTCCCTGCTGAGGCAACATAAACCCAAATAATTTTGAGATCCTTCTAAGGACTATGGACCCATAGGTATGAAAGATTGAGGAGTGTGTTTCTCTAAACGATAGATTATCTTCTTCTCTACCACAACTTGATAGATTATCTTCTTCTCTATCACAACTTACTGACTTTGATGGCAAATGTTATATTACAATCTTGAGTCAAGGAAGGATTTTCGAAGATTAATATAGCAGCAGCTCAACTCGATTAGGTATTTCTTCCTACTGATGATGTTGCAAAAATGGAGAATTCAATAGATCAAGAAGACCAATGCTCTCTTAATATTTTATAGCCTTGGCTGTAGTGCCGAACTTTTCACCAAATGGTGCCATGGCTCTGGTACCATCTAAAAGATTGATAGCAGTGAAAGGAACACGGACAAACTATGAGCCACATCACCACCAAATCTTCGGATGAACGTGAATATTATAAGAGTTGTTATCATGGTCAGTATACTAGATACAAATTCTACCCTTCCTGACTTTGACCGAATGATGACGTAGATTGGAGGAAGGCGACCTGTACGATGGCTTGCGCCACAGAGAGGGGAAAGTAGAGACCTTGTAGCCGGCGTAGACATCGATGGCACGAGCCCAGAACTGGATGGAGCGGCTCCAAGGGACGAGTTGGGCGGCGACCTTCTCCCGGAAGTCGTGGAGGCCAAGCAAGGGCACAGGCATCTCAAATGCCACTCCGGGGGGGCTACACAGCGCCGGTGCGATTTTGGCTGAGGAAAGTAAAGGAGCGGCGGCGGTGCCGATGGCGGATGGCGGATGGCGGTGGGCGGTGGGGAATGGGTGGTTACGTACGATTCCAAGGGATCAGATTTTGGAAGGGAAGAAGAACTTGTGGCTTCGGCAGCGGCGACGAAACCCCAGCCTTGTCAGTGGCTTATGCATAATTTTTAGAAATTTTTTCCCAAAAAAAAATAAAAATAAATGTGATAAGTGTAAAAATATTTTATAATTAAAATTTATTTTTTTTCATATCTAACCTTTTTTTTCTTCCTCCGAAATTGTCATCGGTTCAGCCCATAAACAGTTAAAAACTTATCCAAACGTTCTTAAATTTTAAATACATAATTAAATATTTAAAGACCAAACTGTAACCTCGAAATAAAAAAAAAACCTTTTAATATTATAATAATTAAAAGAGTTTTTCTTATTAATCATCAAAATAACATTCTATTTTTTTTATCATTTAAATTATCCATTCCAATTACGAAGCAAAAAAACAAAAAATGATCTTTCAGTCCTTCATTGTGGGTTAGATTGTCCATTTTAATAAGAACTATAATTTATAATTAATGAGGTTTGATAACTTGCATATTCACGGTGTGCGATCACCATGACACGACTCATTGCACATCTGCACTTTCGGATGTATAGATATTTTTTTCTACTGTGATCGCGCACCGTGAATGTGGAGACTATCAATAACCAGTACAATAAGTTATTAACTACTTATTCTCAGCGCATTATCGTCGTCGCTCCAAGTAAACAGGTCACGAATGACCGTTAGAGCGAGTCACCGTCCCTTTCCTCTGGGCTCTGCCATCCTGATTCCTGAACTGGCACGAACCGATCTTCCCTCCCGTGCCGTTGCCTTTTCTGACTATTTCCAAATTTAGCACATCAAGTCGAGTTAAATCCGGCCCGGTCCGTTCCCGTCAATCTCGACCCGGTCCGTTCCGGTTCGAACGTTAAAGGGATATAAATTGAAAGCGGGGCCCTCTGTTTGTTCCTTTCGTAGCGGTCAGGCAGGCAGCGCAGTCTTCAATGTTAATTTCTAAAATTTCAGTTACTAAAAGTGGGAAATTTTCAATTCAATACCTGCATGTTCTTTATTTGTTAAAATGTATTTAAATTTTTAAATGATTAAAGTAACTTATAATTCATAGTTTAAAAGATGCCTCGGAATTCGGATTACAAAAAATAAGGACATCTCATGTCTAAATTTTGTACCTCCAATTGTCCCTCCTCTTTACTTGCTCTATTATAACAGTGTTAGTAAAAACTTCAATATCACATAGCAATTTAACTTAAAACTATTATATGAATCTAA
Source organism: Kaempferia rotunda (assembly GCA_037177415.1). Taxonomy (NCBI): domain Eukaryota; kingdom Viridiplantae; phylum Streptophyta; class Magnoliopsida; order Zingiberales; family Zingiberaceae; genus Kaempferia; species Kaempferia rotunda. The sequence goes on along the minus strand of JBAMIB010000061.1, from coordinate 4,415,596 downwards.
ATTCATTTGGATATTTATCAAGTCATTATTGTATTTTCTAACCTCTAAAAAATTATAAAATATTTTGATTTTTCATATGACGACTAGACATGTCAAAAATAAACTTGAGTCAATCAAAAAAAATTAGGATCGTGTATTTTCATATTATGATCGAATTTGGATTGAAAGATTTTTGGGTTAATAATTTTCGAATCGAATTCAGATCAGATTTGAATCAGGTTGATCTGAATTGACTCGAATTTCAGATTTTTAAAATTAAATTAAACTTTATTTTAAAAATCAAGATATTTAAGATAATAATTGGTATTAGAATAAAAGTGAAGAATTAGTGAAAAAAAAAATAAATAAATAATTTTAATTGGATTGTTCAAGTTATTTGGGTCGAGTTAATTGTAATGGGGTTCAAGTAAGTTTAGGGTTTCGGATTGTATTTGAGTTAGATTTGAATTGAGATTTTAAAAAAATTAAACCTCACCCGAATTCGACTCATTTTTATTTAAATATTTTATCATTATCATACTAACATCGATATTAATATATATAAAATCATCTTAATTTTTTTTTAAAATAATTTAACTAAAAAAACATCCACTAAGTGATTTAATCCTAAATTAGGATCAAATAAGGTCAACATGAACCCCGATCTAATCCGACCCCACTCAAAAATTTTCAACCAAAAATCCCTTTGACCTGAATCTGACTAGAATCTAAAAAATTTTCAATCCAATTTTTTTTTTTCCAGATCGACTCAGATTATATCATGAGATCGATTTTATTTTTGACACCCATAGGGAAAAAACATAATTATTGTCGCTTACTATATTATTATCGGATTATTAATCAGGGAGGAAATTTAGAAATGGGGGTGATTTTGAAACTCTTTGGAGGATAATGAAAAAAGGATGCTTTTAATTTGTTATGAGTGTATTTTGAATAATAAGATAAGTTATTGGAGTTAAGTGAAACTTTCTGTAACTAAAATCTAAAATTAATTAATTAATTAATCAACCGCATAAATTCGCTCGGTGGCGAATCCAAATCACAAGCCTGCCACTTTCTATCCAGACCACAATTCTCCTCTTCTTTTTCTCCTGCTTC
>JBAMIB010000061.1:4393192-4405739 GCA_037177415.1 Kaempferia rotunda | reverse complement strand
ACTTAGACAGTAAAGAGCTTAGTGAACTCGAATTCAATGATCCGTCTACGGTGAAGAAAGCAAGAGTAGTTTGGTCTGTTGATCTTCATCAGAAGTTTGTAAATGCTGTGAATCAAATTGGATTCGAAAGTGAGCACTTTAAGCTATAGATAATTTTTGTAGTTCCATGATTAGTTACTTGTGTGTTCTTGCAGAAGTCGGTCCGAAGAAAATACTCGATTTGATGAATGTTCCCGGGCTCACCAGAGAAAATGTTGCAAGCCATCTTCAGGTATGATTTCGATACCCGAAATGCTTAAGTTTATAAACCGAATTAGCTACATACTTCATCTTCATTGTCAAGTTTCAAACAAATGTGCCCTTTGCATCAAAGTACTCGTAGTGGATCTCTGAAGATACATCAATTTCGATTGCAGAAATATCGCCTTTACTTGAGTCGATTACAGAAGCAGAACGAAGGGCCGAACGGCGAAAGTAGAGAAAACTATGAGTTGAATTGCTCAACAAGTATTCAGTCAGAAAGTGGCATAACCACATACACAAACCGAATCGAGAATTTCCAAACTCCAGGAATTGTTCCAAGTAGTGTTCATGTTGGTGAAACAAAGAAAGCCCCATCAAGTGATGCATTGCATTCTTTCGACGAAAAGATGCCTAACTTTAGCAAGGCATGCCAGACTACAACCCCAAAGCACAAGCCTTCACTTGGTGGAACTTATGTCGATCGAGAATTCGACACTTCTTTCGGTCAGTATCCATCCGCTCTACCGCCATTCGTCTCGGAGGATGTCAAAGATCTGTTTGAAACGAAACCTTTCTTCACTGCCATACCTCCAACAACATGCAAGATTGATTCAGTATCTCTACAAGTGAAAAGAGGAACGGTAAATGCTCAAGACATTGGAGCAATTTGTAAACTCGAAGGACCGACAAGCCTAAAAGACTGTTACATCGACGACAAACACGGCCAAGGATGTTTCCCTCTCGCTTATGATTCTTTGCCTGAGGATTTGCATCTGTGTTTGGGGTTCGACGGCACGGAGATTTATCGATATGCTGACGAAAGTAATTGGTACGATTGTCCTGAGCTGAATGGTGAGTATTCATATGATCAAGTGGTGGATTACTCTCTAATGGATGAATACCTTTTTGCATAGCTTGTTCTTGCATATTTATTGGTGTATTAGCACAATGACACCAACATGATGGACTAAATTGAATTCCATCGAGTTATTAGAGAATTACAATAATGTATAATTGAAGAATTTTCAAAGGAGGTAACAAAAATGTTTACTCTCCGATCGTATTCGATGCTTCTAAATAGTCAGATTTGTAAGAAAATATTTTTGAGATGATTTATATATATATATATATAGAAATTTTAGTTTACACATCCGTCTGTATGCGACGCGCGTAGACGAGTGTTACTGAAGACGCCTTCAGATGCATAGAAAGCTCCTTCAATCACACTCACTCATGTGCGTCGCACGTGGGCAAATGTGCCGGCTAAGAATTTCATGTATATATTTGTTGTGAGTCGAATATAAACGAGATTTTTTTTTCTACTAAATTATTTTAAATTCTTTTTTTTTTAAATTGTAACCGTACAATAATAATAATAATAATTAATTTTTCTAAAGAAAAGAGAAAACCCGATGGAAATGGAAGAGGAGGTTGCGTTTGATCTCTGCTTCGATCTCCTTCGCCGTCGCCCTGCGGAATCCGGTGCGGGTTTGACGGCGACGCGCACCGCCGCCAACGATTTACTTCGCCTCCTCCGGCCGCTTTGCCTCTTCCGGTGGCCCCCACGCTCTCCTCTCCTCCGCTGCTGCTTTCAATTCCTGAGAAGCTCTTCGCTGTCGTCCGTCGTTCCTTGTACATCCTCCACCGGATGGAGGTACTACTTCGCTTGCTTCTTCCTCGTTTCGTTCGCGTAAGTTCTGATACTTCACTAGTTTTTTTTCTCTTCTTCTTCTACTTCTTCTTCCTCCTCTCGTTTTCTCTGTTTCGAATTTGTTCTTCGCGAGAAGATTTGGATCGTACGAATATGTGTTCTTGGGAAGATGAGCGGTTTTTTTTTTTTGTGCTTGCATCATGAAAAAGAAAATCAAGAAGAATTGGAGAGAACTCTGTACATTCGCCAATTGATTAAGTTGGAATTGCCTGCTCCTTCTTTCATTTGTTGGTCCACCCAAAATTGACAACGACAACAAGTATAACCGGGGCATATCGGTCCCAAGATCCTCCTTCCCAAATCCTTTTACCCCTCTCATGTACGACTATGGGTTAGTTCTATTTATGTTTGACTGTTATGGGAGAGAAGCAGTAAGCGGTTGCGATTTTTTCTTTCTTTTGATATTCCAGGAAAAATTTTCTGGACAGTAACTAGCAGAATTGATTTGTTATAAAGTCCAATATTTGAAACAAACTTGTTTTATCTTGTGTAAATCGAGGTTACTTGTGCTCAGTAGACAAGGAGCACATGTTCATGGCCGCTGCAGTTCAATCATATAACCGAGTAGCTTTGGGACTTGGGGTTGGTTTGCTTTCTAAGGCCATTAGATCTATTCTGATTATTCGAGGTGCATTTTTCGGTAACTGGTATATAATTATCTTAACTGAGGTGCAATAAATGATTTGAATGGAAGGTTAATATTTGTATTCTTGTCTTTTTTTTTTCAATAATTAGTGGGAAAGGATAAGTAGACAGATTATGAAGAAAAATCAAGCGCTATCATTGGCTTAAAATGCTTAAGGTCAAATTAATAGTAATAGTAATTCACTCATCTAAGCGTGTAAACAATCTTTATTAGTTTATAGTTCTATGTAGGCTCAAGTAGGATGTCATCATCTTCATCACTTGATGCTTGATGTCCCTGTCCCTAGAGTCCAACTGCCCATAACAAACCTGATCAGTAGAATATAGTTTCCCATTAGTGGTTCTTCCATGTTAGGTAACCCCTTTCAACACTTTACCATCACATCACAAGGATTAAGTCTCTCAGATATCAAATGCTAATACCTGCATAGATGTGAGAACTGAGCCGTGAACATACGAGAGATCTTGTATTCTTTTTTAAAAAAAAGTTTAATTTTTTTTCCATATTTTTTATTTTTTAAATATTTATATTTTTTTTTTATTAATATATTTTATATTAAAAAAATATCGAAATCATATCAGCACAGTATGTTACTGTACTGAAAATCATATCATTTTGGTCATTACCAAAACTCCAATATGATTCAAAATTTTAAACCCCGAGTACAACTCTAGAACAGCATATGTTGTCTCCCTCTTTTGTTTGCTTGATAGACATTTGGTGTTATGCTTTCTATCTTGTCAATATCAATTCAATATTAATGCCTTTGTGGGAGACCATTCGCGTGTAAGGCTAGTTACATTGTGTTCGTTTAGCTTCTAACAAACCCCTGAATCTTGTATTCTTATTGGTTGTGTAATTTAGTCTTCTATGTGATTTAATATTAGGCATGCAATTTTCAATTAATGATTGCCTAATGATATCAGCTGTGGTATGACAGCGACTTTGGACCAGTGGATCAGTTGGTAGGAACAAAGAACTGGTAGATCGTTTGCATCTGTATGGAATTATCAAGTCAAAAAGGGTGAAAGAAGTAATGGAGGCAATTGACAGAGGTCATTTTGTACCTCCTGGCAGCACACCCTATGTTGATTCTCCCATGGCAATTGGTTATAATGCTACTATTTCTGCACCTCATATGCATGCAGCTTGTCTAGAGCTATTGGCAGATCATCTACAGCCAGGGATGAAAGCTTTGGATGTTGGTTCAGGTTCGATTTTATGCACTTATTGTGATTTATCAATCATTTTCTCCATTCTTTTTCTAACTTTTACCAATTCGCTCACTACTCTATATGTAAATGTGGTACAATCTGCCATACTTTTGTGAATCAAAGTCTTGTGCTTAGGAAACAATAATGTTGCAGATATGAGAATCCTAAGATACATGTGTGGGATGACAAAGAGGTCGAAACTCGGCGTGCCCGAGCATATACCTCCCCCATGTCTTAACCATTTGCACTGATGGCTAGTAGCCACCCGTGATTTACCTCCTCCGTGTTGGCCTGGGGAGGGGGCGAGCGATTTCGCCTTTTGCCACATGTGTGGGATGACAAAGGGATAAAATAAAAATAAAAAATACTAATATTCAAAAGCTATTTGGTGCAGTTTCAATAGATGACAAAATGAGAGACAATAGATTGACAGCTTGCTATGATTTGAAGAATTAGGAAGCTATGATTTTTTGTTTTGTTTTGTTGTTTGTCCTTTTTTTCAGGGACTGGCTATTTAACAGCCTGCTTTGCAATGATGGTTGGACCAGAAGGTCGTGCTGTAGGGATTGAACACATACCCGAACTAGTTGAATTTTCAACCAACAACATCAGGAACAGTGCAGCTGCATCATTTTTAAATGAAGGTTCCTTGTCCTTGAATGTCGGTGGTAAGTGCATCTGGACTTGACCTCTTTTCTTTTGTTTAGGAAAAAAATAGGACACTACTTGATAAATGTTCGATGAAAAAACTCACTGTATAGAGGTTCATCTTATTCTTTTATATTTCAGATACTTTATAACTTGCCTGAATTGATCTGGTATTTCATCTCTATGGATATTCAAAAGTCAGTGTGGTTTAGAGTTATTAGACATAATTTCTGGAAGTCAAATCTGTTTTACGCCATAACAAAATGGAAGTAAACTGCTCTGCTTCTAATTTGAGTTTTGGCTGAAGCAACTGTTTTGAGATGGAAGTCTTGAATCATATTGATCCAGTATGAGTCTCCGTCTCATTTTTCTAAAGAAAACTGCTACAAATTGCAATTTCAATCATGTGGGAACACATGGTTTCACATTCATAATCCAGTATGAGCATTGAAAGAAGTCATTCGTGGTTTCACAAATTGCAATTGCAATATCTTCCAGATGCATCTTAGCCTATTCATAATCATTTTACTAATTCATTGCAGATGGGAGACTTGGGTGGCCGGAACAGGCACCCTATGATGCCATTCATGTTGGTGCGGCTGCCCATGAAATTCCTCAGGCGCTTATCGACCAGTTGAAGCCAGGCGGCCGGCTGGTGATCCCTGTAGGATCGGTTTTACAGGATCTGCAAGTGGTTGACAAGAACATGGATGGCTCAGTCAACGTCCGAACTGAAGCATCCGTTCGTTACGTTCCACTGACCAGTAAAGCAGCCCAGTTGCATAAGCACTAGCTCATTGGTGATCAACGATGAAATGTTGTTTGAAGAAAGAATCCTGATGACGACGAGCTAAACCCTCTCATCTCGTTAGCCTGTCGGAGTTTATCAGAATCGTCACGAGTATTCACTCATTCAAAATCGCTGTGTGCAATGTATAGATCCATTGTCGTGTTTTTCCTTGTCGATAGAGAATGGTTGCTTGTATTAGTATGGAAATACCTTGCTCCACTATAATTGAGAAAGGCTCTACTTGAATATAGTTGAGATGCATACCATCTTGATTCAAATTCTTCTGAGTCTTTATCGAAATAAGGTTAGCAATCACTGTATCGTAGTAATGGAAGAAAATAATTTAGGTTTAAAATTATGGCATTGGCAAGAGTTCGCATTGTAGGTCTGAGTGTAATGTATCAATAAAGATCAATATATTTCTATGAGAACTTTGGTATAGTATTTCATAGGCAAGAGTTTTCACATCATAGGTTGGATAAAAATAAATATTATAGAAAAACTAATAGTCTAAGATTTGGAATGTGAAACATAAAAACCTTCACTGGTAAATCAATAGAGGTAATAGATACTGTGATTAGGAGAAGAATTAGCATTTTGTGTGTACATCAACTTTTTAATGAAGGTTTAGGTGATCAACTTAACTTAGGTAATTTAAGTAGGTCAATTGAGTATACAAATTAATATTTTTATCGTAGAATTCAAACTTCAAAAGTAGAACAAGTTGTAAATGAGATATATAATGGAAAAGTCGTTGGACCAAATGATATTCTGATAGAGATATGGAAGTGCTTAGGGGAACAAGGTATTGAATGATTTACAAAATTATTTAACATGATATTGAAAATAAAAAAAATGGCTAATTAATGGAGGGTAAGTACTCTAGTTCTTTTATACAAAGGAGACATACAAAATTGTGTAAACTATAGAGGTATTAAACTAATGAGTCACACCATAAAATTTTGGGAAAGAGTAATAGAAAATAGATTAAGGAATGAGACCACGGTGAATGAAAATTAATTTAGATTTATGCCTGGAAGGTCAACAATAGAAGTTATACATTTTAAATAACTAATTGAAAAATATTGGCTACAACTAAATATCAGGTGTTTTACGTGATCGTACTGCTAAAACTTAAAGAATTTTTTTATAAAATTGCAGTTCGACCTGCTATGTTATATTTAACTGAATGTTGGGCTATGACTCGAGTACATGAACAGAAGATAAGAGTTGCAGAGATGAGGATGTTAAGGTGGATGTGTGGACATACGAGTATTGATAGAATAAGAAATGAAAGCATTAAAGAGAAAATCAAAGTTGCATTTATTGAGGGAAAACTTTGAGAGACACGTTTAAGATGGTACAGACATGTACTTAGATGATCAATAAATGCTCCAGATAGGTGATGTGAAACTATGACAAACACACATATTAAACGAGTAAGAGTAGACCAAAAAAGACTTGGTTAACAATAATAAAATAAAATAAAATTTATTGAAGTATTGATGATGATATAGTAGGAGATAAAGCTCAATGGCGTAAAATAAAATTTTTTGTTGTTGTTTAGCAAGATTTTGTAGTCTTTATTGAAAAAGTTATAGCTTAAAAATATTAACAATGATACATTTTACAATCCAAAGATCATTATATAGTATGCAATTACAGATATGAGATGTCACTTATTAGCATATGTGATACTATAGTCATATATAGGATACTATTGCATAAATGATAAAATTTAATAAAACATTTCAATAAGATTGCATACTAGCTACAATTTACTCATTTATCCTCGAAGTTACTGCATAGGTCTTGGTCCTAATTCTACGTTCATAAATCATATTAAATCATAGTATAATAACTAAAATTACTTGAGCTCTAGTTACACATTGTTCTCACTTGTATTGAGTTGCAAAATTATCCAATGGCACAACTTACCATTGATGTGAATAGTTGGATGGCAAAATTTATCTCAGAGTGGACTGAGTTTAATCGTTTTCTTGATGGATATTGGATTAAAATCGTAATCCATCTTGTTTCTTAGATATTTCTCTTTTGAACATTTTGTAGGGTGTTGCAGTAGCACTTCCTGTCTATTTTGCCACACGAAGGTACTTACATAATTTTTCTTTAAACGGTCACCAAGAAATATGAGATAATATGGTTCGGATAAAACAGTTTTTGCATATGATCTGTCAGAGATGAAACTACTCTTACCTATCTCGTTTTTCATTTTATGCAAACATCATCACCCCTTTTCCTACTTCATTCTGGAAAATGACAATGAAAGTCTAAACTCGATTTCTTTTCGTTGATCCAGTAAATGGCAAGCATTCAGGTTGGCAACACTTTCAGGGTTTGCTGAGCCTCTAGGTGTAATATTTGTAGGTGAGCAAAAGTAATATCTTATTCTAATGGTACGGGCTCAGTCAGATGAAATTGCAATTTTATCACGCATCTGTGTATATCCAGGATGGTTGTACACGTCTTGGCTTCCTTTCACTATGATTTAATTTGATAATTTTTGTTCATACTGCAAGGTTTTCCTTTTTTTTTTATAGAGATTCTTCTATACCTTGTTTTTTCTTTAACTGTGCTACTTTTTCCTTCTCTTTGATTTAATTTGACCATTTCTCTTCATACTGTGAGGTTTTTCCTACTTCAGAGAAACTAGTTTTTTGTATAGAAATTCTTCTGTATATTTTTTCTTTCCTTTAATTGTGCTGCTTTTACATATCTAGTTCTGGACTGTTCAAATTAGTCATGTGCTACTGCATCCAAATTTTGGATGATAATTTCTGTTGATAAATGTAGGTGAGTATCCTTCCTAACTATTTGCTTGATGCAGCTTACCTTTTCCCTAGAAGTTTAAGTCCTGAAGTTCTTGAAGGCTTACTTGGATCAGGTTCAACTATTATTCCTGACAAGTTTTATTTAGCATGACCTTAAATTAACTGATCACTGTACCATCTCTTCTCCAGTTGGCGGGGTCATGGCTTTCCTCACGTTGCATGAAATGCTACCTCTAGCATTTGAATATGCAGGTCACAAAAAAGCTGTCCAAGCTGTATTTGTCGGCATGGCTTTCATGTCTGCAAGGTTAGTTACCCAATTTTGTCTAGTTTTTTTTTTTTTGCTAAAACCATGTTCGGAACTGCTTCGTAAAGAGCATATGCTAGTGCCTTACCTATTTTTTCCCCCCTGAAAATCAGTAAATGAATAATTAGGAAATCATCGGGGTGTGTGTGGATTTAAACTGTTTTATTATCATCCAGTATAATCATAAATGAAAATTTGTTTTAGGTTCATGAGTTCATTATCAATGATTCTATAAACTGGGAGTTGATATGGAAGAGTCAAGTCAAGGATGTGCAACATTGAAACTTGTGCTAAATCTAAATATTTTGGAACTCAGTGCCCAATCAGAGGAACCAATGGGTTCCAACAATGATCTAAGGTAGCGTTTGGTTTGGGAATAAGAATGAGAATAGTTTTGATAGTAGATTAATGATTAGAATAAGAATAAGAATGAGAATGAGAATGAATCTAGTCATTCCTTTATAAGCTGAGATTAGAGATAAATGATTGATTAATTAATTAATTTTGAATTAATATTTTAATAATTAATAATTAGTATTAATTAAAGTAATTGATTAATTTAGTTAGTGTAGGATTAATTAATTAATTAATTTTAAATTAATTTGGAATTTAGTAATTGGTTAGTTAATTAATTTCATATTTAATTAATTTTGAATTAAAATGATTAATTAGTTAATTAATTATTTTAATTAATCCTAAATTAAATTTGAAATTAAAACAATTAATCAATTACTTAAATTAATACTAATTAATCTCTATTTATTTATTTAATCAATTATTTTAATTACTTCTAAATCAATTCAAATTCAAGCAGTCAATTATTAATCTCTATTTAATTAATTAATTATTTTAATTAATCCTAAATTAAATTTGAATTAAACCAATTAATCAATTACTTCATTTAATACTAATTAATAATTAATCCCTAATTTAATTAGTAATAATTAATATATCAATTATTAATCAAATATTAAATTCAAATTAATCTTAAATTAAAATTGAAATTCACAAATGATTTTAATTACATGGGGAATCACTCCAAAAATAGAAAAGACGTGTAAAGGAATGTGAATGAATTCTAAATCCGCCACTTTACTTGGGTTTTGTCCACGATTATTTAGGAATGATTCAAAAATTGTCATTCCCAAACCCATTAACCAAACACCTTGGATCTATTATTTCATTCCCTTATTCTCAAACCCCTAAACCAAACGTCACCTAAATATTCATTCTGCATGATAACTTAACTGCAATTTCAGATTATGGCCAAATTCTAGATTTAGCAATCTATTTGGCCTGAAGTTGATCTATGTGCTCATGTAAGCAAACGTGTTGTTAACACATGTTGACACAGACTACTGGAACTGGAAAATGAGATGTGAGCATGGAAGACATGATATAGCAATGAACAATGCTTTAACATTAAATGAGAAAACATTGCTTCATGGAGAACTGAAGACAAAGGATGTCTTCAGTAAAGGGTAAATATTACCTATGCCAAAGGATGAAATGATACAATGCATGGAGATTGGAGTAAAAGGATGAGACAATGATCATGGTGTTGCATGTCTTGATGAAGTAACGGCTTGCAGTGGCATGGAGCAGCAAACTTAAACATAGGTTACAAATATAATGGAGGGGAAATTTAGGGCTTTAGAGCAGGAGGATGTTCATTGATAGTGAATTTCTTTTGTTACATCCTTCCTAGATTTCTAGCAGATTGTTTTGTCTAGCAGCTAAGTTAAGTAGTTGGGTAGATGGAATTGGCCAAGGTCTTCTGGCAATGAAGTGTGGAGGGAAAAGGAGGTTGAGGTTCTGCCACCTTTTTCTTAGAGGCATCAAGGAAGAGGGTCAGGTAATGAGGTAGAAACCCAGTTCCAGTAAATATTACAGTGAATTTGGTGAGAAAAAAAAATAGTGATTGAATGATTAAACTATATATGGCTATTCTATAAATGAATTTACAAAAATCAACATTCAAGGATGTGAGATGTTCAAAGATGGGCAAAGAATAATTATTTGGTCTGTAGCATTCATCTGCGGCCTCTAATTTCCTATGCTTCTACAAACAACTTTTTTCTTGTTGATGTTTCTCGCCTACTGGTCTAAGTTGACTCTCCTGTAACGATCTTCTGTCTTCCCAGCTTGTACTTCTTGGAGATTAGTCTGCCAGATGAAATGAGTTTGTAGCGTGATCGATGACAGTTTTGTCACTACTTTGTATACTTGCACGTAAGGTACGCTTTGTCAATGCTTGCTTCAAATCTATTGTGTCCACTCTCACCCTGACAACACCACATTCTTTTATTACTTTTTCTGAGATTATACTTTTTGAAGTTCATTTTATCATTCTTTTTCACAGTTCTTCCTTTCATCTTTCTAGGGGCTCTGTGGTTAACCTGCCACAGTTAAGGTAGGTTGGTTGGCCACTTCTTTCTGCTTAAGCTTGCAGTCTATGAAGTATTTTCCAACGTCCATGAGATGCAAATTTATCTGTTTGCAGACAAAAAAAAAAAACTTTCATTTTCTCAGGGTGTAACCTATTAAAATATACAGTTTAGTTGCTGTAAGAGAAGCGTTTATATAACTCTTATTGTAGGTTTGAGATCATTTGGTTTTTCTTTAATACGATTCAAGTTAGCTTTTAGATTTTTAGTTCCTTGGTTTAGTATCTTCCGATTTAATATATAGGCCAATTCCTAGCTAATTGTGTGAAGATTCTTGGTCAACTAGTTCAATTTGCAAATGCATGCAATTTTATTATCATATATATTCATAGTTTTGATACAATTGTTCTTTAAGTTCATGTTTTTTGCCCTCTCAAACTCTCACATCTTGATTTCTTAGCTCTTCTTTGAGATCCCTAGAAACTTGAAAAAAAGTGTTCTTTTTAATCTGAATACCTTTGCTCACGCTACAACGTCTAATCTTTTCTACTCTATTGATATTTTTTTTTTTCTGAAACAAATACTTAAACATAGTGGTGAATATCTGTTTAAAATCTGATTTGATTTTTTTTAACAAGTTGTACAGATTAAATTTTAGAAAAAATAAAGAAAATTAAAATGAAATATTAGTTAATTATGTTTTTGATTGAATTAATTGAATTTTTAATTGAATTTTTTAAATAATACAATTAAAATTTTTTAAATAATACAGTTAAATTGTTAGATAAATTATATTTAATTTTAAAATTCAATTGATTTATTTAATTAAATAAATTTGTATTAACCCATAACCGCTGGCTATTTATCACACTAAACTGAACCAAAAGACTACAACTAGCTACTTAGAACAAATGATCGACCAACGCAACTAAATAAAGATTATTAAATCAAAACCAACGTGTTAATGATTTGCTTGTCTCTTAATAGTTAGTAATCATTTGTAATTTATCTTTTTTGTGTTGATCTGAAGATGGATTGGCAGGGGTGATATGCTTATCTTTTAATGGCTAATAGCTACCTGTGATTTACCTCCTCCATATTGACCTGTGGACAAACTGACAGGGGCATTGGGAGCGAGTAAATCACCTTTTATCACACGGTATGATTGTCTCTAGTCCTGGACTTCTTCCGTTGTATAATGAGAATTCTAAAATAAGATCTCAATCGTGATTCATTTAGGAAAGGATGCAAAATGACAAAAAAAAAAATGTTTAAAAGCAATGAGACTATATATAATTTTTGTGAATTTTTTTACTATACTGAATTAAATTCATTAAAATGAACAAAACTCATAAATTTATTAATCAACTTTTATAAAAATTAATTATAATTTTTTAATTTAATAACTTACAGTTTGATTGTTTCATAGGTATAATTGAACACAAGCTTCCATTTTTTGATTAAAAAAAACAAAATTAAGCTGAAACTGGAACGATTTACGTTTAATCACCATTATTTACCAACATACCTCTCGCGCTTGATTGGAAAACAAAGTAAATAAATCCTGCTCTAACACTTCCAATAAGCACTTCTAAAAACTCATTCAATCTCATCAAGCATTTTGAACATAAAATAAACTTCATTTCAGACACTTGAATATCAACAAACCTCCCAGGCAAATCCAAACAAGAGAAAAATATGAAGTTTTATCAGTATGAGCAGTTGAACTTGTAGAACTTTGTCAATCCATTCGGTAATCACAAGTCATAACAACTGCATTGAGTATATAACAATATTTTAATAGTATGA
>JBAMIB010000061.1:4375736-4391602 GCA_037177415.1 Kaempferia rotunda | reverse complement strand
TGGGCCTTCGAGTAGGAGTCGACCCAGGCTCCGAACGAAGTAAAAATTCTCTGCGTACTTTGTTTTATTTTTCCGCTGCGTTCTCTATGTTTGTCTATCTTTGCGCGAATGATATTCACCCCTCCCCCCTCTATCGTTTTCATCGGTCCTGCACTTATTAGATCCAATTCACATCCATTAAAATCTAACTCGATAGATCTATTCCAGGGAATTGAAGATGACTCTATAGTCATCGAAAGGTATGATACAAATCTATAAAAGCTTGTGTTGGAGGTCACAAGGTGCGAGTTGTTGAACAATGATGGTGGAAGGCTAAAGCTTTTAGGGAGCACAAAGTTTGGTTATTTGGGTAATTTTGTGCAAGTTTTGTGTACATTCTGATTGGTGTTATTATGTGAATGGGTTTTATCAAAAAAAAAAAAAGCAAGCAATAAAAGCTACAACCTAGGGCTAGAAGATTAATAGTTGATCAAAGAAGAGGGCAAAGACAAAGAACAGGTACTTATTGAAAGTTTGGACGTGGAGCATTCGGGGATGAAGACAAAAGTGGCGATGGCGGAAACAAGGATTGAACGATGAAAGCAACGACATTTCTTTTTGACCAAATACACCTTCACTCTCCTAACTCTGACTATTTGATCTCTGTAATCAAAATGGCGGGATGGATTTTCAATCTTCATATTGGGTGCATGGATCAAACCAAATATCAGTAATCACTGCGATTCAAATGATGCTTCATTTTTTGTAAATGGCCACATCACATTAATAGATGCAACCTCAAAAACATACTACCAGCGTACAGTCGACCCGAAGGTCAGGGCAGATCACGCATGATGAACATTTAATAGGAGTGGTCACATTTAATGCACCAAACTATTTGAATCACGCTTGGGATTCACCACGTGGCTAATATAGTCGAGGCAAAAGGAACCACCTTATCAAACCACACAATAGTCTAGTCAGTTGAACTCTCGTTTCTTTTAAATAGACTTAAAGGGTAGACTAGTAATACAAGAGGTAATCGAAGGGTGTAATATGGTTAAGGAAAAGTCAATAGTCGTACTAAGATGGTGGTCAAAGTCAACATAAGGTTGTTCCTTGGCTCCAAACTGCCCCTAACTTTGTGTTGCCTCCAAGCTCCAGACCGCTCCGCCTCTAGGTTCCCAGAGTCCTACTAAGGTGGTGGCACCGGACCACCCTGAATCTGTGTTGTCTTCGAGCTCCAGACCACCTCGACTACGTATTGTCTCTAGCTTCTAACTGTCCACGATTTCGTGTTGTCTTCAGCTCCTTACCAATCTTGACTCGAAGTTCTTCAAAGTCGAATTAGTATACCTGACTTCTAGTGAGCAAGGTGTTGAGTCGTCGCTCATTGAAGATATGAATAATGTAGTCGTTTCCCCTGAAGAACATGGAAAACACAACATTTATCCCGGAAGAGATGGGCAACGTAGCCATTTATTCTAGAAAATGTGGATAATGTAAAGAAGAATTTCAAAACACATGGAGAACATGAAGGCGTAGCTAGGTAATCTTCTCCTGGAAGCACGGGAGGGGGCATTCATATAGATTGATAGGACATATACTAGTCTTCTTCATCTTTTCCCTACCGAAAAACACTTACTTAAGCATTGGAGTGACTGAGTCAGGGCACACTCGTCTGTCATTCTAACCCTCTCCTTTCTTGTTTCCTCTTTCCATGCTCAGGTGGAATTCTCCACAAGTCTCTGTTATTTCTAGGAGGTCAATCTCAACAACAACTCACTGGTGGTTCATTTGTTAGCGATCTCAGGCAAGGTGAAGCTATAATATAATCTTGGTCTTCGAGAAATCAAACCCATATTGGGCCTGATCTGAATCAAACTAGGCCTATGATGGTGCAAATCAGCACCATCAATAGTGCTAATGTAATTAAGTTATGATATGGATTTTAAAAAATCATGACCATAATAATTATGCATGTATGCAAAAGAGATAGAAGAGGATAAAGAAGAGATGTTGTATGGATAGGAGAGAGAAAAGTAGTAGAAACCAAAGAAATAATCAGGGGGTGCCTGGTATATATTTGGCAATGAGAATGATAATGAATTTTGATTGAGGTTTTAATGGCAATGAGAATGATTGCTAGATTGATGATAATTGGTATATATAGTAGAATGAATATTATTATCATTAATATTGCATGGTTTGGCTTAAATTATGGAATAAGAATCAATAAAAAAATCTCATTTTATCCTTATAAGTAAAATATAAAATAATCACATAGAGTCATGAACAAAACCATTTTATTAATTAAAAAAATGCAATATGATACGTTTGCTCACTACATTAATGACAATGATCTTATACATACTAATACAGATTATGACATAGTGAATTCACTAAAGAAGAACCAATAGAACAGCTGAGCATGTTGAAAAGTGAACCTCTTCGATTCTCGTTGCTCTCAAACTCGAAGTATATTCTCATATATCACAGTCCATGTACTCCTCTACGCTATTCTTCTTCCTCCTATTCTTGCTACAAATCGAATCTTCATCTTGTTCTTGTTGCAAATCAAGCATGTTGACCTTAATAGAACCGCCAAGACCACTCCAACGGTAGAACCAATGAAGATCATAACTGTTACATGCTCCAGGAGTTCTTTATACTTGAACTCAACGAAGGACCACCTAGCACAGTGAACGCGAAGGAGTTGTAGAGTACCACCTTTTGGCAAGAATAGTACTAGTAGAATAAAAAATCCCCAAGGAAACGAAAATTTTTATGAAACATAAATGTGACACAAACCTATCCAAACCAATTAAGAACTTAACAGAATATGCAAACCAAATTGATAGAAGTACAAAAACAGATCAAGTCTAAGAATGAACTAGAATGTGCATAGCAAACTACAATCAATTTTGTGATTCATTACACATAGATATGTTACAAAAAAATCTAGCACAACAGATCCATGCACAAAAAGAAAAACCATCATTACAATTTATTTTTTCACTCATACTTGTATTATGATCACCAAAAATAAGTTTAGACATTGAATTACCACTTAACAAGTTTGGGAAACTAACCGGCCGGGTGCACATTCTAAATTGCAATCAAGTTGCAGATCTGACACAAACAAATCTGGAGCATCTTCAAATTTGGCCAAAATATGTTATTGGAACTTACAAACAGGAAGAGGTAGAGCCAAAGCAATCTTGTCAACTTCTTCATCGGCCTGCATTATCTTAGACAAGTATGCTATTAGAAAAAATTGAATTACCAATCCGTTGAAGGACCCAACAAAGGACCAAAAACAAAGGAAAATCATAAGAAGACATTGTAAACAACCACCACAATTTTATTAATAAAAAGGCATTTATTAATATGGTGGCAGCAACTCTATCGATGGAATTAAATAATCAAAACATTTATCACAATATCAAAAATGAGAGAAGCATAATTGTATTCATGAAATCCAATAACACAAGCATACTATTTCAAGCAAATGAGCACAAAATATTCAACTTCAGAGGGATTCAAACTAAACAATAAATCAACTTGCATAGAATCTTCACAAATTACTTGAGTAGCCTTGTACTTGTTCTTATTAACGAACACATAGTTATCCAACATCTTAAGAACTTGTGGCATTTTTGAGGATTTACCTTGAACCCAAGATGACATTGACTCAAGGTGTGACCTAACAGTTTGCATAAATCCATCAACCCGATCACTGAGTAACGTGAAGTCAGAATCGACATTTTACTCAGCTGAAGTCTTTGCCCTCTTTAAAACTTTTTGAACATAGCGGATGATTTCCTTTTCTCCTTAGAGTGAGATGCCCTTAATGTAATAGAAGGATATTTATTTGACACCGAATCAACTTCAACTCCTTTTTCAGCAAGTGAATTGTCATCCAATATAGTCAACCCAGCATCCATATTAGTGATGTTTTGTACAATCATCGTAGGATCTTTCGCAACAAGGTATATTACTCTAACATTACCATATACATCTCTAACTTCAAAAAATAAGGAAATGATACATTATAGAGACTTTTGGCGTCATTGTGATTCTATTTAAAAAAAACAACATAACTGTAATATACCTAATAAATATATTTAATATTTAGAGGGTAATGATTTAAAATAATTAAAATTTGAGATAATTAAATTTTTCTTGGAAAATAAAATACAAAATAATAGAGAATTAATTAGGAAATAGGTTTATAGAATTATTTTGGAAATTTATTAAAAAATTTTAGAATTTTTTTTGGAGTGATTTTAGATTTTATGGGATAAATGGGTAAAATATAAAGTTTGTTTAGGAATATGCTGCTATTTAAAGTGGAAGTTGATTGAGAAAATAAACCTAAGTTCTTAATCAAAACCAAAGTTTTTTTCTTTATTTCACTACATCTCTCTTCCCCGCCGCTCCGCGCAACTCAGGTCGACACTGCTACACGCGGACAATCGATGTCACCTCTCCTCCTCCTTCTCCCTTGTCGTCTAAGCATAGGGGATACAAGTGTTCCCTTTTCTTCCCCTTCCTCCCGGACCGTTACGACCCTGTTTCTCCACCTGAACGACCTAGTGCCACCTATGCCGCGAGAAGTGGACATTAGCACCATTTCTTCAACCCCCGCTTTCCTTCTCTCCTTCTCCTGATGAGAGATCAGAGTGTGGTGGAGGCCTCAACGTCGGTGCCACCTCGTTGCCTCATAACTGGGTGACCGGGCCCACCTCCACTTCATTGCCAGCGTGGTGTACACCACCGAGCAACTCCAATTTCAGCTGACCATCGGATGGTCGAGAATTGTAGCTACCTCATGCTAGTGAATCCACATCAATGGTGCTCACACGTGTGTCAACGACATGTTGTTGTCACTGTTCCATCAACAACAATCCATCGCCGACGTCGACGACGACGAAGACGTGAACAATAAGGAACCCGTTGTTTTCAGCTTTACTTGATTTGATTAGATTAGCCTTAGTTAATTAATCAAAATTGGTAGATTAATTAAATGGTATCCAATTAAGATTTACATAGGGATGATTGAATTTTTGGGATTATTGTTAATATCTTAATTAATTGGATGATTAATTCTGTAATTGGAGGTTAATGGAACTCATATAAAATTTAATAATTAGTAATTTAATTAGTTGATTAATTGTTGATTAAAAATCAATAACAGAATTATGAATTAGAGGATTAAAAGATTGATTATCTAATATGTATTTGACAAACGATTAATATCGATCAATTAGTAATTAATTAATTGCATTAATAGTCGATAATTTGATTAATTACAAGATTAATGGATTGATTAGGTAAATTATTTGATGTTTGATTAAATGTATTAAAAGATTAATTCATTCACTAGTTTAATAGTTACTAATGTAATTAACTTGATAGTTAATGGAATTGATAAGCAGGATAGTGATTGACTAATTAATTGATATATGAATTAATATTGGTGGTTTAATGATTAAGAGATGAATTAAATCAATAGGATGAGACATTAGTTATAGATCCTTAGATTTGTCTTGTATCTTGTTTTGATAGGATTTGAGCTTGATGTGATCCCACTAACTTGAAGATGGTTAAAATGAGCTGCATTAAGGTGAGTAGTTTCTGCTTGTCTCTTTGGATCTTTTGATCCTAGTGCATGATGATATTAGTCTATATATTGATTTGATAACATTTACTTATTTATCTCTCGAGTTGACCTTTACTATTTGCACTTGTTTTAGTCTATTTCGACATTCATGTAGTCAAATGTTCGTTATGGCCTTTTATGCTTTACTATTATGCTGGCGATGCTATACCACGGGTGTAGTTATAAAATAGTGAATTAAATTGTCGGCTTGATATTTATTTATGCATGTGTATTAATAGGACCATACTGTAGTATAAGATATCGAGTATTCGACTTGATCTTGTCTATTATTTAGGCTCATGCCTAAACACTAACGAGGTCAAATCTTCTACATATCATTACATTGTTATATCTTGTCGACCATTGTCTCATACTCGTGGTTGAGAGAGTCGTTAGCGATCATGATACATACAACTGCCCATGAGATCATTCATGGTAGCGAGTTCACGTACAGTCCGTAGCTAGATAGCTACATATATGTCGTGTCTGTCCACGAGACTATTCGTGCTAGAGAGTTCGACAGTAGATAGTGACTATTTGCTTACCCAGTCTGCCCATGAGACAATTCTTTGTAGCGAGTTCGCCTGTAGACAGTGACTATTTGCTTACACTGTCTGCCCACGAGACCATTCATGGTATCGAGTTCACCCGCATACAATGACTATTTATTTAACCTAACTACCCACGGGACCATCCGTGGTAGAATGTTCTCCTGCAGTCAATGTTTATTATATGCTTGATATTGGTTCGTGTAGGTTAGGATGTACTGTGGGTACTCCCGAGTTATTAGTTATACATGGTTAACATATTTTCTTTGAGTACTTTTACTTTTGTAGTAAGTATTCTACCTAAGTTTGCTCCCCTTGATCTCTTTATACTTAGTATCATGCAGTATCTCTTATACCCATAGAGTATTTTGTACTCACTACTCATTGTTTTCTTTGACCTTCTAGGTTAGCAGATAGAGGATGGGTGCATCGCTCAGAGGTCTTGGCTGCTTGTCCTACTCGAGTTTGGGTTTTCTATTTGAGTTGTTTGGGTTGTCTTTCGCTGTTTGCATTTTAGTGTTTTTTATATATCGAATGTTTAAGTGTTGATTTTCTTTTGGTTAGTTTAATTTAATCACATGTACATGCATAGATACATGTATTTGTACCTGGTTAATTTTATATTGTAGGGTATTATTTTGGTTTGGCTTGGATTTGTTCGATATCAATTGTTTCCTATATTGTCACTAGGAGATACCGTCCAATTTGGTGGACAATTATACCCTCAAGGCGAGACAATAACAATCAATTTAGAAAAGTTTGATAGTGTGATTTTTTTTTAAATGATGACTAATACACATATCTTAATCCATTCAAGATACCATGTTTCTTCACAAACTATCTTCTTTTTGACATCATTCCAAGTACAACCACTTTGACTGTACATTTCATTGATAGCGTGAAATTTTCTCTTCAATGTTTTAATCTTAGATTCAATGTGACTGACAGATTTTGTGAAAGTTGGTAGCTTTTGGATCATAATTTTTCTTATCTCGACCATGTAATTGTTCTTGAATCCTCCGTCTATTTTCCAAAGACGATCGATTGTCATATTTTGTAAATATATTATTAATGCCCATCTCTCCTCTTCTGTCCAGAAAAATATATTTTTACCTCTTCCTCGTGCTACATTCTTTCCCATAAATTCCTCAGGATTACTCTCCATCCTACTCTCCAGTTATATCAAATCACATAAAACATAATATGAAGGGGAGAGTATGTTACATAATATAGCTTATTATGTAACCTATGATATATAAAAATCCTTGAAATCAAGTTTAAATAATGTTATTGCAAAATTAACAAATGGAATAAACATCAAAATCATGAAAGGTTTCATAATGTTGCATAGACAACAGAACAAACATCATAACAATGAATGTTATTCAATATCCAATGCTTTATTTTCCCAATTAATAAACATTTGAAGTGCTAAATTATTCTTAAATCTAGTCCACTGATCAGTTGGGGTAATGCTCATATATACTCCGTTTTAGTCTCGTGATCACTGTTATCAAGTTATCATCTTCACTCTGTTCATCTTCATCAAGAGTATACTCCTGAGGATCATGTCTTATGAATTTACGGATCAAGTTATAAAACAAACAACAGGCAATGATAATATAAAATTGGATTTACATTGGAAAAAATGAAAGGGGAAACTATGATTTTCCAACGATCTTTCAACAATCCAAAACACCTTTCAATAACATTCCTAGTTCTAGAGTGTTTCATGTTAAAATATTCTTCGGTTGTCTCGAGATGACGACCTTCCCATTCATTGAGGTGATACTTATGCCCTCGATAAGGTGACAGAAATTCATTTGAGTTGCAATATCCAG
Source organism: Kaempferia rotunda (assembly GCA_037177415.1). Classification (NCBI taxonomy): domain Eukaryota; kingdom Viridiplantae; phylum Streptophyta; class Magnoliopsida; order Zingiberales; family Zingiberaceae; genus Kaempferia; species Kaempferia rotunda. The sequence continues at coordinate 4,383,569 of JBAMIB010000061.1, read as the reverse complement.
CATCAACCAGTTAAATTAATAAATGCAAATATTTCAGAAATTTAAAACTCTTTACTAATTCCAACTTCAAAGTAAAAAAGTATTTGTTATTTACCTTGGGGGACTTTAAGATCAGATTGTCTATTGAGAACATCACGAAGTACTCAACCATTATGGGAAAAACTTTTCCACTCAGGTAATACATATATAAATTGCATTTGTGGGTAACACTCTCAAGACATTTGTTGCAATCCCCCCTTTCCTTTCTTGTGCGATAACATTATTTTTCTTCTTTATAGGGTGTCACTTGAATAAAAGTATCATCTAAAGTATCTAAACAACTCTACAATATTTTTTTAATTATAATAGTTAGAGGTAATTATTAGAAATGCAATTAAAGTTAAAAAATTATATGATATTAAAATTTGTTTACCTTTAATGATTTCCATCTATCTTGTTCACAATCATCGCGTATCGGTTCAAGTTTCTTGATTTTTTTTTTATGATATGCTAACACGTAGACAAATAAGGTCACAAATTCATCAATGATGGTATTTTTTGTCGCTTTTAAACCCCCAATGTCTTGTATCATATCACATAATATCTTGAATGTTCTCCGATCCATTCGAATTTCACTAATACTTATTTTATCACTCTCTTGGTTGAACATCCATTTAACACATGCAATCGACTTGTCCTCCTTACTTTTTATTTGACGAACTCTACTTCGACAATATGCAAGTATTGCAATTTGATAAAGTATGACAACCAAACAAACCATGAGCATTACGTACATATTCCACAAGTGCACAATAATTTACGTCTTTTATAGTTAATAACGGTTGTGCTATGATATCTATATCATATAACAACCAATGCCACTAATAATAATTCAGAACCAAAACCATACATGAATAAATATCAAATAGCTTAACATGCATGACTAATTACTATTGTAGTTATTAATTTTCTTGTAAAAATAATAGCTCTTCCTGCCTAACCACATTCGACAATGCAAGCATCACTACATTACCTCATACCAATCACATTCCATATGTGTTATGGAAAAATTTATCGAAGTAACATTAGTATATGTTAACATGAAATCTAACAATGTTTTACTACAAAATCAAGCACATTTCCTTGAGATGTTATTTTGCTTGATACGTATAGCATTAGTTGGTAAGGAGAAAATATGATAATTATGCTTGAGACTAAAATCAAAATGACACTGTCAGTTTTAAAACGAAACATGATAATTATGCTTGAGACTAAATTCAAAACGACACTATCAATTAAAACGACACTGTCAAGAATCGGTAGAGGTCTAGTCTAACCAAAGAATTTGTAACATCTTCGTCAAGATAAAGCAGACTACATGTTTAGGGTTTATAAAAACTCACCTCTACCACCATAGCTGAGAAGAAGGAGGGGGGGGGGGGGGGGGGTTGAAGCAATGACACGGTTGGCTGCCTGGATAGGGAAGTAGAGGGTTGGGCGAGCGACGGTCCAAGGATGATGAAGCAGGGATGGAGTCACAAATGCGACGTGCAAGGGAAGAAACAAATCACATAGACACAACAAAAAAATAAAAAGGAGGGGGGTTGTACCGTCAAAAAAAAAAATCCGAAAGGATAGGGAGGAATGAGTTTAGCGATAACCTACGAGTGATTTATGAAAATAGTGATTTCAAATCTATATTTTGATTCTGATTCTTATCTATTAAATATAAAAAATGAGAATAAAATATATTTTATTTTCATTTCAACCTCCAAAATCCACCTATCAAGTGTCCTTAAGATTTTGTAAGGGGTAAAATGGGAAAAAAAATACATCTTTTGACATTTTTAAATCTTGGGCCAAGTTTTAGGTAATTTCAAATTTTAGATACGCCTGACAATTCTTGTTATTTTTTAAAAATAATTTCTCATCTTAACTATCGCCGCAATACCAAGGGAACATTTTCTCATGGTAACCCTCTCTCTGGATCTGCGTCCATTTATCGCTGGCATCCATCCCGTCCGGCCAAACCATTTACCGGTAGCCAACTCCTTAATCAAACGGCTTACCCTTAATTTTTGGAATCATCGGACGGTTGATTTAGTCTAGCATAAGACGCACTTTGTTTTCCTAAAAAGTAACGCTAAAAAATCTTTCCTGTATAAATTATAAACCCTAATCAGTGCTTATGCCTCTCTTCGTCTACCCTCTCTCGTCTGAATTTGATGGCGAGCAACTCACCCGATCACGAGGAGGCGGCAGCCGCTGCTGGCGAGGATGAGGACACTGGCGCCCAGATCACTCCCATTGTCACCCTTGCCGAGGTGGCCGTTACCACTGGCGAGGAGGAAGAGGACACCCTCCTCGATCTGTAAGAATTATTCGTCATTTTGCCTGATTTTCGTCTTACTGATCTAGTTTTTCGTTATGTTGCTTGATTTTCTTATGTCTTTCGTTGCTTTCCTCATCAGAAAGGCGAAGCTTTACCGGTTCGATAAGGAAGGCAACCAGTGGAAGGAACGGGGTATAGGAAGCGTTAAGCTTTTAAAGCACAGGGAAACTGGAAAGGTGCGGTTGGTGATGCGGCAGTCGAAGACCCTCAAGATTTGCGCCAACCATCTTGGTGAAACACTTGTTCTTTTCTCAACTTTGATTATATGTGCTTTCATATCGCTTCTCAATATTATTTACAAAAAAGATACACTGTGTCAGTTGTTCCGACCATTAAGATTCAGGAGCATGCGGGGAGTGATAAATCGTGCGTGTGGCATGCATCTGATTTTGCTGATGGGGAATTGAAAGAGGAGTTGTTCTGCATCCGATTCGGTTCTGTAGAAAGTAAGCAATTTTTATTTTGAGTTAATTTGTTCTGTAGTTTTAGTTCTGGTATCCTATCTAGATATTGTATAGCCTAGTGATATAACTACATATTAATTAGGATGATTATGACTCATTTTCATGTTCTCTGTGAACCATTTTAGCTTCGTTGGAATCATGATACTTTTTGAACTGATGGAAAAAAATGGAAAATTGATTTTTTTTTTTGTATTGAAATTTGGGATTTGAAAAATCAGTGAAAGATGGTCATATTGTGCACCTAAATTCTCAAAAATTAAGGCTAAAGAACATTCTTTTATATACAAAATTTACCTATTTTCTACCAATCTTATCAATTTCTTTTATTTTCTCATTTAATTGCAAACATAAGAATTATAATTCTGTTGGAAAGTCATATTTTAGTACAAAATTGAAATTCTTTTTCAATAAATTTGATTCCGAATAAACAGTTTTTATTAGTTTCTCATCTTTAGTTTTATATCTATAATAAGAATTCCTTAATCATGTTGTGACTGGCTATCCCTTAGTCATTTTTGTCTCTGTGAAATTGTAACATTTTTCTTATTTATGTGTGCCAATAATGGAAGAAGTAAGAGACAAAAATGCAATCAATTTCATTCAGGATATGTTGCTGTTTTAGAATTACGTTAGTGTTGTGATTTATGAGCTCACTGTGGATTTCTATTGTAGCTTCTCTTGTAACTCGTTAACCCCACTGATTCCACATATTTACCATTACATCTTAATATGTTCAAATATACTTGTTTTATTGAATGTACTTTCTAAGTGGCATGCCTAAGATGAAACAGAGTGAGATGTGCCCTCTTGAAGGAGAGTTGTTTAGAATTTGCACACATATTTGTGGTTGTGCATGAGCTATGCTGTCCAACTAGTTGATAAATGACGACTCATATGTCATAGTTGTATGAGCCTAAGTTATACATAATTTCATTAAAAAAACATATAATTTCAGCAATCCATATATACAAACATGTCATGTATAATGATGTGTATTGTTCATCTTCATTAATCAATAAAGATGAATTTCCTATTAACCTAACCAGTTCATGCGAGGATGAGCTTAGAATTGACAGGAGTATTAAAATACCAACACCTTGATGAACTTTAATTTTAATTTTAGGTAATTTCCCTAAAATATTCCAGTTCAAATAATGCTCATTAAATTGATGAATTGCTTTGGAAAACTAGTTACACTGGAAAGCTTGTGTTGGAGAATCTATTTTGGTTAAGTGTGCAATGCATTGTATGAGGTACTTGAAGCTTGCATTTATGACTGTTACTATTAAATGTCTTGAAAACTAAGGCGTTGTCCTGTAAAATAAGGATACAAATAAGAAAAGAAAAAAGACTAGTAAAAAAATCATAGAAGAATTATTTCCACTTTGATGGAAGGAGCAAGGGAAGAAAAAAATATAAAATTTTAGTTTTACAAGGTAAAGAAAAAGAAGAAACATAAATCAAAAAGATTTATTTTAAGCTTAATTTTGCATTCCATTTTGTGTGAAAATTAGGATTCTAGCCAGGCTGGACACAAGCAATATAGTGTAAACTGCAGTTTTTCCTTCTCTTAACCTTTTCTGCTAAAGGAAACAAAAGAAAAGTGCAATTGAGAATTTTTTTTCACACTATTTTCTTCTTCTCATATAAAACATGACGTAAAATAATGTCAAAAAAAATCCTGTTATACTACATTTTGTTGCATGAAAATAAGTTTACACCATGGGTATTGATGCTTGGAACATACATATTCAAATCCTCAATATTGGTTATGTCAGTTGCATTTGATCTATAGGATGAGATTAAGAGAAAAACATTGAGTGATTTAAGATGACAAACTTAGGCCCCTTCTTACTTAGCGGTTTATTTAAATTAGAATGTTTTATCCTTTTTAACATGTTTTTAGTATTTGTCTTTGTTTTAAAAATTTCCTCCGACCTTTTATCTAAAATTAGCATTGTCATTTTGTGAGCTTTTTTTTTATAATGGAAGTTCTTTTTAAAATTCTATAACTATTTTGTCATTATACCGGTTTTAACTTTTTTTTATATAATTTTAGTATTATTTAATTTGATTAAATTTCCATTCTTTAATCTGAGCTTTGAATTTCTAGCAATTCCTTTATTCCAATCCTAATAATTTCTCTCATTTATGCTGAAGATTTAGTATTATTTAGTTTGGATTATTATGTTGTTCAGTCTTGTTTTATTCAATTGGACGCCATATTTTTGTCTTCAATCTATAATATGAGGGACTCTCCCTCTTCTTTTAATCAATGAACTGTACATATATTTGTGGCTGAGAGGAAACCAAACATCATGTTACCTCACATGAAGGACATTACATACTATTTCTCTTGTGAAACATCTTCCTCAACAAAGATAATTTTTTCCCCCATATTGTAATCTTGCACTATTTAGTAAGTAATGATGGGAAATAAAAGGTTCTGCAATTTAAACATAAAGAAATATGCTAAATATAATTTAGGTTAATTTGTTTTAGAGAAAAAGGGTGATCATGTGATATCAGTCAATTTTTGATCCTGCCTGGAAGCTAGTGGTCAGAAATCGTGAGCCTTTCAACTGGATGCGGATGGTTGTAGGAATTAGGGTAAAAAGGAGGTGGTGGAGCTAGAGATGATGTGGGTAGAGAGATGGGTAGACGAGGAGTGGAAGTAGTGGGGAGGTGATGTAGAGTAAGGGCTTCGGCGAAAATTAGAACGCGATGAAAAAGGAGGACAGTGGGAAGAGAACTTACAGCCTTGGCAAGGTCGTCGACTCCTATAGCATCCATGCACTACTGGAAACCTTGCATGCCTCCTTGGCCGTCAGATACAGAGATCCTCCTAAAACCTTCGCACACTAGAAATCAGGGAATATCTTCTTGGCTTGGGTACTCCGACACTCAAGTCAGAAACCGTCCTTGATGCAAAAGAATGCATTATGTAAAATGCATAAAGTGAAAAGCTGAGAGTGGGGAAGAAGCCCCAAGCTAAAAGTCCAAACAAGTCCCTTTCATGTATGCATGCGTCCCTTTTTATACTATCTGTTAGACCTCGGTTGTATTGAGGGGATAAGGAATATTTCTGTAATAAAGTGTTGGGTGTCTAGGGACCAAGGAGGCACGTTGAGGATTAGGAGAAGCTTTCAAGTGCCATGCTGACGGAAATTCTCTGACAGGCGGTTATATAGCCAAGTGGCAATTCTTCCTCCGTAAGATAGGGTTCATACGAAGATGTCCGAGCGGGAGGTATGCTGCTCAGATAGTGCACAACTTGGAGATGTTCTTGGGGAAGAGATTAGGACCTTTTTGGGTAGAGATGCCTGAACGAGAGGTAGGCCGCTTGGACGGGTGCGCGGCAGGGAGAGGCTATTGTGAAGTTGTGACCGTTTCCAGAGAGGTCGTTCAAGCAGATGGTGGTAGACTCGAAGTGGCGTGCTGCTTGAGAGGATGCTACACTAGGACGGGTTGTGAGCGATCGTGAACGAACCCTTTTGCTAATAGGGGATAGACTTGTAAAATGCCTGGTCGGTCTTTGGGCCGACTGGCTGAGAAACTTAGGATGTCGAGAAATCGGATGAGATGCTGGGCCTCGCGTGATGTCCGAGTGGAATACGAAACGTAGGGGTTTGAAGGGATTCGCGAACGACCCTTATTGGTAATAAGAAAAGGCTAAGTTATCCGCATGACTTATTAGCCGTTTCGACAAGAGTCCAAGGAGTCTCGAGTGAGACTAATGTTAGGGGTCCTAGTGGACCCATTGCCTTCGTCCGTCCTGAAAGTATCTGGGCGGTGGGTCCTTGATCACCTGATGGAAGCTAAAGGGGTTTCGATCGGTGGTAGGCCAACCATTCCGACTAGACTTAGCCTTACTCAGGTCTATTTTGATCTCCAAGTTGGCCTAAACTTTGACTGCCGCGTCATCTTGACTTAGACTCCACAAGATTTTAGGGCCCATCCTCAATCACATCGTATCACAAGCCTCCTCCAAGTCTAGTTGAAGGAGGCGCGAGTTCGACTGACTGGACCCCAGTCTAGTTAAAGCTTTTCCGCTCGCCTAGACGATCTCGTGGGTATCAAGTTGGGTACATTCACGCTTTTTGAGGCGTTCTCCTATGATCCTCGAGATAGGAAAAAAAAAGGGTGCAGGAACCTTAAAGGCGAAGTATGGTTTCAAAGGTATGCATATGATGGCGCCAAAAGTATGCTCTGCCTATCTATTCCACCATAAATGCCATCCTATGAATAACCACCACGTTTTCTTCCCACTATGTCATTATCGAGGTGAGGTGAAATGATCTTACCTTTGTTGGCATGAGTGCTTATTCGCTCTTATGATAGGGGTGGAGATTGAAACCGTCATTTCAAACGAGCGACCTGATTTTACCCTATATGCTTCTAGGGTTTGCTTTCTTTTTAAAAGCCGCTGGTACCACAGCAAGCAATCCCTTCACTTTTTTTAGCTTCTGCGATTTCCCCTCGAGCGACTTTCGCTTACCTCACGATCTTGCCCTCGTGTTCTTTCTCTTGTAAATGTTCCTCGCAAACTCTACCATTTTGCTTGTTCTCATGTCCAAGAGTCCTATTCTCCCTAGTACGTGGTTATCCGTTCTAGGTTTAAAGAGTTAGATAGCGATAAACTTTACTCATGCTTCAACATTCCTGACTCTTTAACCATACTTGCACCCGCCCTCGAGGACCGACCACATTGACTTCCTGAGGGCTATGTCACCTTCAAGGAGCATTTATGAGCGGGTTTGTGCTTTCTGATCTCTCATTTTCTATCAAAATAAGTTGGTACTTCAACATCCCTTTACAACAATTAGCTCCTAATGCCATTCACTCCATATGTGGGATGACTATCAAATTTCGCCTGTATGAAATCCTGTAACTCTTTCTAGCTTCTACTTCTTTTACTACCTAAAAAGTTTGAGCCAGAGCTCTTTATACTGCAAGCCAGGTCCAAGACCATTTGTATCAAAGGCCTCCCTACTTCTA
>JBAMIB010000061.1:4358090-4374716 GCA_037177415.1 Kaempferia rotunda | reverse complement strand
TTTAGGGATTTGGATTTCAAAGCAGGGGTGCGAAGAGAGAGAGCGAAAATACGCCCGCGCGTTTTGAAGAAGGTATAGGCAGAGGCGCGCCCTTCTCCTGTGCCTCTCTCCCAGTCAGCAGGCCACGTCGGACGTCGCCCACGGTCGCTTACTTAAGACCGTGCAGGCTAAAAAAACTGTATATATATATATATATATATATATATATAACCTTCTAATAATAAAAAAATAGTTATTAGATTTTTTTTCTTTAAGGGCAAAAATGTCAACACAGCGTTTAGAATTTCAAACGGCGACTTGAGATTGGATAATTACTTATTTAACGTTACCCGTTCGCATTCCTCAGCCAGAAAGCGAAACTAGGGAGTTCCATCGGTGGGACCCACTAAAAGAGGGACGAAAATCGACGAAAAATGTTTATGTTAGGTTTTGGATTCCCCTACACTCGGATGCGACGGAAGAGGTGGGGCTGTGGCAGGAGGCTCCCTCGGCGGATGTTGCTGTCCTCGTCCGTGGGTTATCGCAATCCCGGCCTCATACCTCAGGCTCCTCTCGTTTTGTGTTCCTCTGGATCATGATCGTGTAGCTTACCTGAACCTCCATTGACGTTTTCATCTCATGCCGTCATCGAGTTTTTGCTCCCTTTGCCGTTCTCTTTTGGCTCAAAGATTGCGGGGTTGGTGATGAAAGCTGGAAATTTGGCACCGGATTTGCCATTTCTTGGTCTTTCTTGTTAAAGATCCGACCTTTTTTGGCGCCTGCTTTGTGTTTTTTTATTTCAACAATCTGATGTTTAAGTCCTCGGAGGCTCTACTGTATGCAACTTGAGGTATCAGAGGGTTATCTTGGTTTATGTTTTTATCTGCACGTCGAAGTCATATGCAGATAGCAAGCGCCTTCTTTATTTCAGCATTGTGAAAGAAAGGAGGGATTCTGTCAGAAATATTATTCTTTTTTTCAGTTCGGCAAGAAGATCAAGCTAGTCACATAAATGGACAAGCAGGCCAATCAGAAGATAGTGAATTCAGGATGTAGTATTTTTCAGAAATTAGCTTCTAAACGAGATTATGAACGTTCTTCGGTTGAAGATCTTGTTAATGGAGATTCCTTAATGAATCCAGAGGAGTATGTCAGGAATCATGTATCTCTTCTCAGTTTGCAACCATGGATTTTCAGAAAAGGAAACTATCCAAAGGACAAGGAAATGATGAAGGTGCATGGTGATCATTATGAGATAACAGGGAATGAAATGGATGATTTCAGTAATAACTCATTCGCAGAGGGCACCCTAAGGAGTGTTAATCTGAGTTTTACACATGATAGAGGTCAAAGCTCTCTAAGAAGCAGGTCTTCTCGCCGCAAATCAACTAGACCTCTTTCTTCCTTGGAAAACTGCCTCATCCCTCATCTGTATGATGAAAATTTTGAATTTGAAGAGTTTGCTTTCAGTTCATTTCCTTCTTCCACTTTATCATGCACGAGGCCACTTGTTGTTACTGATGGAAACAACATAATTAGCAAATCTAGTTATGGATCTGCTGACATAAATTTGCATAGTGGTGTAGACAACACAAACATGAAGAGTATATTCGGAGTTTCTCCTCTTCCTGAATTTAGAACGCCAAAAAGAAAGAGCAGACAGACACTGCCTGATAAGTTAGATCCTTCCAACACTGGAAGGCCACAGAGGCTTGCGCATCACAAAGGTATTACTGCCACCATTTTTCTAACATACGTGAGTATTGTGTGATGATGAATACATATTTAGGTTGAGCATAGTGATTTCCAATTCATGGGCATGTTGCCAATGGCATATCATTCACATGGTTCCTGTGCATTATCCATTTGGATTCCACATTGGACATGGAGCAACTAAATTCTTTGTTGGGGCTTTATCAGTGCCATGCCATTCTCATGGGTGAACCATGCGCCATATGTGCTCCCTGTAGCAACATTAAAATAAGATGTTATGTGGATGTGGCATGTTTATGAACTGGCCGGTGTACTTAGTTTAGCTTAATTGTGTTATGAGTTTGCTTAGTTGTTTTAAATTCTCATTACCTTCTTGATTAAGTTTATGAGAATATTCTGCTCATTAATAAGCAGTACTTTTTTCCAGATTCAGTTGATGTGTTACATGTCTTCTCTGTTGGAGTTAGCCTTGGAATCATATTGACTATACTATTGAACAAAAAAGAAATGGAGACTTTAAATGACATGTTGAAGACCTCAGAGGACTTGGTTCATGATTTGCAAGAGGAATTGGAGATGAAGGATATCGTAACTGTAAAAGAATTGGCTCATGAAGCTGGTGGGCGCCAGAAACCAAGTATTGTGAAGGATGAGAATAACCAAATATGCTTGCCTGTGGAAGTGTTGAGGAGTGAAATAGAAGCAGAGCTTGAGATTGAGCTGGAGAAATTAGAACTAAGCATTAATTCCTCCAGCCTCAATGGAAAAGTGTCAGCACTTGGTGAGGTAAGTCCATTGCGTTTTTTTGTTCTCATGCATTTTCTAAACTAAAAGCAACACTTTTATAATCTACACTTTTCCATGGTGATCCTTTTGAATATGATGTATCATGATTACACTCCCTTGAGTCCCTGGTTAATTCCCACCTTTGTTAACCAACTTAGGTATGGTTTACCTATAGTATTAGTCTGATCTGCTTTTGGGTTATTCAAGCATCATTAGGGTTTCGTTTATGCTCATGGTTTTGAAAAACTCACTTGGGGCACTAATGCTGCTGCTTAAGCCAATTTTAATGAGGACCATATAGCGATTGCATATGCTACATAGTAAAGAATATAGAAAATTATTGACTTTAGATATAGGGTAATATACTAATATGGAGAAAGCAAAATTGTTTGGAGCATGCATAGAACTAGAAGCGCCCCTTGTTTCAAAGAGAGGAGGATGAGCTATCACATTTAATTCAACAGTCAAAGATGAATCGAAAGCTAGACTGTGCTAATTAAGATCCCTGGGCAAAACGAGAGAAGTCTCTTACATTACCCAAAATGCGTTGCCATTTTATTTTATTTTAATATTAATCACAGATGACTCCGTTTGCTACAGATGCATTGTTCAATGGCTAATCTTATATTTCTCTTTGTTTACAGTCTTTATGTTCTCATGCTTGCTCAGCGTGAATTGTAATTGTTCCAAATGCTTGCTCCTTTTTTCTTTATAAAAAACTGATTTCTCTGAATTTATGCAAGGGACATGGATATATGGAATTAATTTAATTGAGTTAGCAAACATACTAGAAGATATAACTGCTGATATTTTTGCTAAATGCAAAGAAATGATACATGATATTTGTACTTGTTCCTAGCTTTCTCTCTCTCTTCAGAATCCCATGTGATAGTTTTTATGATTATTGATTTTGGTCTAACGACGCCACTACTTATACGCAAGTGTCGCCCTGCCTTCTGATAGTGTTTGCAACTTTTCTAACACTTGGAATTTCTTATTGCAGCTTGATCCAGGCCTAATAGCTGATTTTACAGATGGAGAACTAAAAGCAGAGAAACTCCCTGGTAGGATCTCTGAGGAACAGGCCACTAATGCAAGCAACTGCGACAGCACCTCAGAGAACCCAACATACAGTGGGAACTATTCAGTTTCACCTCGAGAGTTGAGTTTACGTCTGCACAAAGTGATTCAATTCAGGCTTGAAGAACGCATTGAACAGCTAGAGAGAACACTAAAGCAAACACAGAAGCAACTCCAATTGCTAGAATCAGATCACCATCTCTCTCAGAGAACTTTCCCCAGCAGTGACATGGGATCTTCCTCGAATCTTGATAGCCCGACTGGCACCGCAGGAAACATTGCCTTGGTTCAGCCATTTTGCTTGAACCTCACCAGAGAAGCCCTGGATGCATACGACGAAGTTTATGAAGAGTTTGTGCGGGCATCAAACGTGGAGGAAAACCGACCAATGACAACTTACTCGAACAGCCAATGCGAACATTACTTGCATTCCTCGTATGAGAATTTGGTACAGGAAATGCATGAACCAATATCTCCTAGGAGAGAATCAATTGGGATCCAGAAATTGAAGAACAAGGAAACATTCTATGGCGACGAGATCGATGATGAGTATGATAATGATGACGATGAAGACGATGAAATAAAGATTCTAATCAAGCAGATTTTGGAGAAAACTAGGCAGGGATCACCAACTGCACAACATGTGCAAAGAATGCTGTCTTCCATGGATGATTAACCAAAAAGGATCAATTGATCAAAGGCTTGAGCTTTTCCCAAGATTCTGTTCTGGTGGTAAAAGAATTTTCTCTGCGCGAGAACAGAATTAACTCTTTGGAAGAGTTGTTAGAATTATTTCATCAGCAACAACAACAAAATACACAAATTAGTGATGAATCTATTAATCAAATGTACATTTCGTCATTGAAATTGTCATACAAAAATTTTCAGTTGGTCACTCACTGATTAATACAGCAATTTAATTAGGATCTACTATGACCATTGTATATTTAACAAGGTGTAAATATGATAAACAAATGTCTTAAATAATTTTGCATTTTGATTAATTTTGTATTAGATTTTAAAATTAGCTTGGATTCACTTTTAAAAGACTTGTAATGTTGTTTAAGCTGTTGGTAAACATTTCTTCTTCCAAGTTCTGCTGGCTCCAGCGATGGGGATGGAAACCTTGATTCCGACTCCGGCATCTACCAAAGCTTGGGTGAGGAGATCGTCCACATCGTCGGCCCGTCCAACTGTTCATGCATTGCGACTATGTCCAACAATAAATTTCTGCACAAAGTTAATTTTGAATGATTCCCACAGTTTTCCACTGCTATTGAGCTTTCTAGTGTTTCTCATAACTGAATTTGAAGCTTCACTCAATATATCTTCAAATATGCTTCCCTGCTTGTTAGATCTTTGCATTACTGCCATAATAACAAAGGGGAAGTGTTTTACTCTTGAACTGAGATTACTGATGGGTTTAGTTCATTATTGTGAAGCCCGTGCCATGTGCGTTAATATGCTAAACTCACTTGTAAATAAAACTCATTTTATCTTCAATGAAAAGCTAATGTCTCTATTTTCAACTGCTGTGCTTTTTAATTCATGTGAACTACCAAAATTATTGAAACATATCATCAACTTCATCCAGTCAAATCTTGATGGAGAATTGAAGTGGCAGGAAAAGGATCATATGTCTGCTTTAGAAGGTATAACACATTACACACACACACACTATGAATGCCCGTTGGTAACAAGTCATTACACTGAAATATTGGTTGAACAGCACCTTTGGCATTAGTGATAACAAGATGAGTGGTGCCGACAGCGTCTTAAATGATATTACCAAAATAAACATATTCTAGGAGAAATGAAGAGAATGGCTCTCTGTAGGAAGAGTTTAGCAACATACATCTACACAAGGGTAAACGGAATATGGATGACCTGAAATTCTAAGGATTTGGCACACTGGAAGGGCATCATCTGTCTGCAGCCACTTGATAACAGATCCTGAAGACTACTTATACATGATACAGACACTTTGAAGCAATTTCAAGACTGCACGGAAGGTCACCGCCTTCGCTGACTCTGTAGTGACTTGGGTGAACCTTCAAAGAGATCAAGCAAGAAATCTTCCAAGTCATCTGGTGTGTACTTGAGGTATCTCTCACGGTTTCTGTCACCATCCAGATGGGTAGCGTACCTACCTTCAAATGTCCGATATGCTTGTATCAGATGGGCAGAAAGAGCGATTCTCAGATCTTCACGGAGTTCTTCATTAGGAACTATCCATGCAGTCTGTGCCTTGTAAACCTCTTCAAATGCAAGGTTGAAGCCTCGGAATCTTTCTTTGAGAACTGACACAGAAGGGGAGCTAGAATTATGCTTACAAATACCCTCTTCCCTCAGTAAAGAGATGACAGAAGACCACGATGTCCTCTCATACTCTCGTGCGTGCATTTGGAATTTCCAGATGCGTGAACGAATCCATTCATCACCCAAGAGGCTTCTTAGGTCAGAACCTTTTACTTTGTCAACCATGTAAAAGATATTATTCATCATGAAGATATTCTTAAGAGATCCATCTTGGTAAAGTTGGGATCTGTGATCAATATTTTCTTCCAGAATTTCAGTCACTAGCTTCAAATGCCAAGCCAGAGGGGAAGAACTCTGCCTACTGCATTCTGACAGTGTATGTTCTTTCTCATGAGGGCCCTCAAGAATCAAATTGAGTGTCTCACTGTACGCAGAAAGAGCCTTTATGTAGTTCATTACATATTTTGTAAGATGATGGACGCCACCTCCAGCAAAGGCAGTGGAAGAAATGTTTGATTGAATTTTATACTTGAACTCCTCTAGGGTTCTTCTCACAGATTCTTTTAATCTCATTACAACTTCATGGCATTCTGTCAGAACATTAGAACCATCGTCTTCCGGGAAGAACTGCTCCATGTCCACAAGAAGATCTTTTAAAGCCTCATATGTATTGAGTGTCTCAAACAACTTCTGTGGGTCTGGAGGTGAAATGGCTATGGCCATGATAATGCTGAGAAGTTGAAGGACAGAACTCTTTGCAATATCGAGAAAGCAAGACTGTTTGACTGAGTTTGGAAGTTGCCCAAAGACAAGATCACAGAGCTGTCTCTCCCTGGCAACGCAGATCCGAATGAAAGTATACATTGCTTGGTTCCACCTCCTTATCATGCAACTCAAAACTTTCCACTCCATTTTGAGCACTTCTTCGATGCTAAGTTTCTCAATTTGGAGAGAAGACAAGCATTCCTCGAGGGCACATTTCCTGCTCATGACATATGCCTGGCAACATTCTTTGTTGTAGTTGGATCGAGACATCAGATTGGCAATGGATACAATATCAGAAACTAGACCATGTTGGATTGGAGCAATACCAACTTTGTTAGGCTCTCTAGCGGCATCACTGTTTGGTCTGCTATCAATTGTCTCCTCGCCAAAAGAACTGCTCGAGAAGTCCATGCTCTCATCTTCTGCAGAATGAAAGGAGGTGTTACCAGGCTCTAATGGCTGGTAACAATAAGCTAGAAGTTCCACAAACTCATCCTCAACTCTTGCCATTCCTATCTGAAGAATGCTTTGGGCAAAAATCAGGAGTTCATTGTGTTTTTCATTTTCACTGCTTGAATGCAACAATCCAAGAACCTCTTTAAGCTCCAGGACTACATCCACATCTCGTACCAAGTCAGATATCAGTGACTTCTCAGGCTCCCAGTTGAGGATCTTGTTGTGTAATCCTTTCAACTGCTGGTCAATGTCGCATATCGATACTTCTTCTGCAGTTGTCAAGTTGGAGAACTGAACCCCAAGGTCTGCAATCACTTCTACCACACCACTGGATAGGTTTTTAGTCTCTTCCTGCACAACATGCCTACCTTCTACCTGAGAAGCTTCTAAAGACACACAGCCATCCATAGAAAGATGTCTATTGGATCCTGATTACAGAGGAGGAGATCCTTCTTTTGTCTGATTTAGAAACAGTTCGAGCTCCATACAATTAGGATTTTGGAATAAAAGGAGGAATCAGCCCACAAAATCTACGAATGTTAGGAACAAGGGGGAACCTTTATGGAAGTTGTAGCTGAAGGAGAGTCGTGAACAGTCAAACAAAATAACAAATCATTCGTCTTCCTGATACTCAATTGAACATTTGACCTAGTTTCTGAAGAACCAGATGCAACCACAAAATCAAAGCTGGAAAATGCAGGATTCTGAAGGAGAACAACAAGAGCCAACAGGGAAAGGGACCAACCTGATGGTTTCCAGCTCAAAACCTCCTTTTTAGTGATTCAGCGCAGACGAGAAGCAGAGCGCCGAGGTTGTGAGCCAAATCTCAACAAGAAGACAGCAAGAGGAGGAATTCACTTACAGAAAACCTAGCCGGGGGCTCAAATCCCTCCTTGCTTGGAAGGAACGATTGGGATCCCGGGAGAATCTCTCTAGCTTCCTCTCGGCTTCGTTTCTTCTTCGTCGCTGTCTTCCCATGGCCGCCGCAAACGTCAAAGAGCCAGAGAGAAGATGCTACTCTTGTTCCTCATTACGGTTACTCAATTTCGTACCTTCCGTTTGATTACCTCACTGCAGTGGGTACCATATGCTTCTAGCAATAAGGAGAAAGCATGCTTTTTAACCGTTCGTCGTTCCTACGGTTGGATCGTGGCGAACGGTACGACCAGGCGTTGACTAGCTGACTTTTAATTTGCCTTCATTTGCCAACTGAAGAAATATACCCACGCAAGTACCCGTTCAGGGTCCAGCAGATGGTTGGACGCCGATTGGATACGGACGTCGGCATTAAGTACCTAGTTATATATCGTCCGGTGCGTGGCTGAAACACGGACTGTTACGATATATATCAGATGTTTTATTTAATTTTCTAATAACGACGAAGTAAAAGGTATACAACGCAGGGTATCGTTATTATAACTAAATAACAAAGACATTTAGATTCTAATCAAAACAAATAAATTATCTAAAGTTAACACAAACACAACAGATTAACATGTTTATTATAACTAAATCTAAATGAAATATATAAACTCATCTGACTTATATTAAGGTGGATATTTATTGTTGAGATGAAGATGTTGATGTAAAATCCATCTGAGTTGCAATATCTAGCATCGACCAAACAATAACAGCCTAAACCAAGGACATTAGTTAAATTAATAAATGTAAGTATTCCAGAAATTTGAAACTCAAACCAATAATTTCAACTTAAAAGTAAAAAATTATTTGTTATTTACTTTGGGGGAGTTTAAGACCAGATGATCTACTGATAGAATCACGAAGTAATTGACCATCATGGGCAAAATATTTCCACCCAGATAACACATATATGAATGAGAGCATTTGTGGGCAATACACTCCCAACACATTTGTTGCAATCCCCCCTTTCTTATGCAATAACGTTGTTTTTCTTCTTTTAGAGGTGTAACTTGGATGAAAGTACCGTCTAAAGCACCTAAACAGCCTTATAATAATTTTTAATTATAATAATTAGAGGTAATTATTAGAGTTATAGATTGAAATAAAAAATACAATTCAACTAAAGAATTATAGGCGATTAAAAAATTCTTACCTTAAATGATTTCCATCTATCTTTTTCGCAATCATCGCGTATCGGTTAAAGTTGCTTGAGCAATATGTTGTGCAATTGTAAAATTACTTGAAGACATAGATTGAAATGATGACTCACTGTCTCTCAACTTCATTTAAAAAGAAGATTCATTGTTCAATTTTTTTATGATGTGCCAACATGTAGACAAATAAGGCCACAATTTCATTAATGGTGGTATTTTTGTGGCTTTTAAACCCTTAACATCTTGTACCATATCACATAATATCCTGAATGTTCTCTTATCTATTCAAAGTTCATTTATACTTATTTCATCACTCTCTTTTGAAGGTTAAACATCCATTCCACACATGCAATCGATTTATCCTCCCTACTTTTTATTTGAAAAATCTTACTTTGACAATATGCAAGTATTACAATTTGATAAAGTACGGCAACTAAACAAACCATGAGCATTTCATATATATTCCACAAAGTACACAATAATATATGTCTTCTATAGTTAAACGGCGGTCATGCAATGTTATCTACATCATATAACAACTGATGTCACCAATAATAAGTCAGAACCAAAATCATACACGAATAAATATCAAATAGCTTATGCATACATGAATAAATATTATTGTAGTATTAATTTGCTTGTAAAAATACTAACTCTTTCTGTCTAACCACATTCGATAATGCAGAGCATGACTACATCACCTTATAGCAATCACCTTAAGTCGAACACCAAGCCATAGTTGAACAGCTCGTTAAACTAAGCAAACAAGCTTGAACACATATGTGTTCAGCTTGTTAGCATTCGTGAACAGCGTTCGTGAATAACGTTCGTGAACCATGTTCATTAATAAAATTCTTATAAACATGTTAAATAAAAATAAATAAATAAGTTTGAATTATCAAGCTTAATAATTAATCAAACAAACAAAAGTCTCAAACAATCAAACAAACTTAAATTAAAAGCTCGATAACATCTAAATGAACCAAGCTCAAACCAAGCTCAAACCAAGTTTGAATTGAGAGCTCGATAACATCTAAACAAGTCAAGCTCCAAATAAGCTCAAACTCATAAAAAATAAATCAAGTCAAGCTTGAACAGCCATTTCGAAAGTTTGGTTCATTTTAAGCTCGGTTCGGCTCGGCTCGGCTCGATTACCTTATCAAACAAGCTTGAACACCCTAAAGCTCAACTCAGCTCGGTTCGTTTACAGCCCTACGCTCTCTAGGCAATTGGCGGTTTATTTAACACACGAGCCAATTGAGTTAGAGGCAATTAGATCGCCCAACACATTGGACCCTGCAATCCACTCACCGGTAAAATTGAGTATCTTTTCTTTGACGGACAATGGAAAATTTATATGGATCAAGTCAGATTCCTTAAGGTTCAATATTATCTAATTTATTATTTTTAAATCTACTGACATGATCTATTTAATTAAACCGTCCAACTTAATAAGACCACCACCTAGTCGATGAGGCTGCCCATTCTACCTCCCCGAGTAGAAAAAAGAAAAGTTAGTATAAGCTAAAATAGCTGTAATTTTATAATTAATCAAATATAAAGAAAAACATTTTTAAATTTTTTTGTAATTTTCCGAAAGGCACAATTAAGATTTCTGAATGTCCAAAAGACGGACTAATTCTCATTTAATCCCTCTCATCATGGACAGCTGATGTCTCTTCTCTCTCCTTTACATTTAACTTCCTCTCTCCTCTTTTTCAAGGCATGTAACAATTTTACTTTTTCATTTCTCCTCTGCATTAACATCTTCTCTTCTCTTTCCACTTTCCTTTACCTATAATATCTTTATTTTTTTTATTACTGAGTTTTTAAATATTAGCATCACTGTGATGTTAATTTTTAAAACCCTACACTATAACTTAAACACCATTACCATGAGAAAGATTTTTTTTTAACATTAAATAATGACATATTTGCGCTCTAAAGCACTATAAAAATTAAATCTACCAGAGTTAGAATTATAATTGCATACCAATTGACACACTTTAGTACTAATTTCCCAAGATCAACACTACAATAATAATTTTGAAATATCAGCACCACAATAATATTCATCTTTCAAAATCAGCACGAGTGTTAGATTACTCTTTCAGTCTCTCAGCACCCAAATCCTCACCTGACAAATCATCCTCACTGATCAGTGACCATGGAGATGGACATCGATCGGTGCGGCCCCAGGTGACGGTGTTCAACTGAAATTCCATCGCCATCTTCACTGTTTCAACGGCGCTATCGCTATCGATACTGCTATTGCTAGTAGGAACAAGTTCCTCCTCCTTCCCCATTAGCAGAAACATAAGGTATACTTAAAAATTGCTAAACCTTACAATTAATTGGACTTGGTTGTAATTGTATCCATACATAGCGAAAATATAGTAATTTCAAAGGAATAAAGAGAAGTTAGGAGAAAGAAATGTATTTAAACAGATCCTCAATCACTACAAACTGAGAAGATCTAAAGCTTGCCTGATCCATCCACAACACATTTGGATCATAAATCAAACATCTTACACAATAGTCAAATGAACATTTCACCTACCTCATTCCTTATGGCTTACATCTAAACAAATATATCCATAGCATGTTTTTTCTAGATAACTGAGATTAGGATAGCAACCCTTCAGACTCTAGAATGTCTCCTAAATGCATAAAAAGATCACAACAAACTTGAGAAAGTCAATATATGGCGTTGTTTAATCATCGCCGTTGACGGTCTCCTCTAACGAAGCTGCGAGGAACTCAGCGAGGCTGGGGTTCGAATCCAATTTATACCTATTCTCAGTTTCCATCACTTTGCTGTTCTTCCCAGATACGGATTCTGGAAGCCTGTTCTTCCCAGATATTGATTCTGGAAGCCAAAATCCTGGGCCAGCCATTGGCTCCAATATGTCTCCGACAATTGGTTTCATGTTGCGCCATGGGTCTTCGAGCATGGACTTGCAGAAGTAACTCGCAATATCATCTTGTGTAGAAACTCTGCTATTGAATCTTTGTCCTCTACCTCCACTGGGTCTCGAACCTGAGCCACCAATATATGGTCCACCCCTGCCTCTTCCGAAATTGGAATGCGGGCTATTAGTTTGGGCATTGCTTAACTGGCTCCCTCCGGGGCTGAAATGAGGGCTCACAAAAAAGCTACCCGAAGGGTGTGTCTGGAAGCCACGCCCAGAGGAACCACCAGATGTATCCCAGGAACCTAGGCCAGTAACAGGGGATCCTTGATGCCCTGACAAGGAACTATGAGATTGAATAGGGCTTCTCCAGGAACTATTGTGAGGAACTAGTGATGGCGTTCTGTAAGAGCTAGAATCTGATGGGTGGGGTGCCTGATGATAAGCAGGGTAACTGCTATCCGCATACGTGTTCCTTGTTCCTATTAGAGCCCGACGAACATAAGAATGATTAGCTTAATACAATTGAAGCAATAATTTCATCCCTTCATACTAAAAGAAGGGTGTAATATTGAAGTAATTAAAATCAACAACACAGTCAAGCAGCGAATGAATATTGAACGACTTTGGGGCAACGCAAAGTAGGTGGTTACACATATTCGACCAAGATGATCCATGGGGCAGGGGACCAACTTATTTTCATTTTTCAAAATGAGTAAACAAAATTGCTTTCATAATTTATACTCTGAAAGAAAGTGATCGAATCAAAAATAACTTAATAGATATCAAACAACAAAATTAACCTTCAGTAAAAACACATAACTAAATTAACTGTGAAATTAAAGGAAAACTAGATTAAGAGATTCAACACAGGAAAAGGGTAATCTGAGAACTTCAGTTAATAACACACACACACATAAAAAAAATCAACAAATCCTGTACCAAATCCATCTGATCAACATACTGAAATCCTATCTTTTACTTTTCAAGATAAAGAGCAATCTGACAATTTCACATCATAAGACAAGAAATCCATTTCCAACAATGTTTCTGTATAAGTTCATGTGCCAGTTTCCTAGAGGAAGAGTTCAATGGAAGACTTGATAGAAAAATAAGACACAACACGAGAACTTCCGTAATATAATAAGAGTCCATTACCACCATGTTATACTTGGACAAGATAATAAGAAGGCAATATGAGCAATTTACAAAGGCAATGAAAGAACTTTTAACTAAATGCACCTGATCAAGATACTGAATGCCAGTAATTTACTCATACAAGAAGAAGGATAAAAGTTCAAAGGAAAAGTTGTTCAGAACATAAGAAGGCAATATGAGTAGTCCTGATTATGCCTACTCCTGTGACAAATGCATGGTAGCACTGAAAATATTAAATGTCAACGTTTAATCTAAATGAGAAGAAAATTCAAACGGAAAAACATAACTTCACCATCATCATCAAGCTGTGTTGTCCCAAGTATTTACATTAATCTTATCCCTACATTGCTATGCAAGGCAATTACAAGTGCATTCAAATCAATTAGATCATTTTTATTTAATATCTTCTTTGGCCTCCATCTACTACTTACACTTACCTCTCTAATAAATTCAGGCCTTTTAATTATAAAAACTACTAGTAGCTTTTAAACATGTAAACACCCTCTAAATGTATTCTCTCTCAAATTTTCAAAGTTACACCTAATTGCTCTCAAAAATTAAAAAGAAATGAAGATAACTCGTGTAAGAGAAATTCTTCTATACGGGTGTATTGTTAAAAGGCAGCAAGGAACTTGACTTGGTATGCATGAGAAGATGAGGTCTAAGTAGCTTGACACCATTCCAGGTAGAAACTATGAACACAGTGATGCATAAACAAAGAAAAGCTGGAACCTTGGCATTAAAATGGGATCGAAGTGCCATGTAGAGTCTTCTTCCTTTAACAACACTATGCAATGTGGAAGACAAAGCTGAGGATAACAGTGTTGGTGCAATCGTCCTCAGGTCAGTGTTAATCAATTTGACTATGGTTGGGAGATTGTTGGTGCAATCATCCTCTAGTCAAAGCTGACTAGTTTGTCTAAGCTCGAGTGGATTTGAGCTGGAGTTTCGATGTTTGAACAATTGAGAGAGAAGTCAAGTAGGTCATGGACCACATACTTGACTTGGAAAGTTCTAATCGGAGGTTAGGCAAAGCAAAATCTTAACTTAAGGATTAGGAAAAGAAAAGTCTAAGTGAGTCAAGGAGGACCGTACGTTGGCAAAGGCAATTCCAAGTGGATTAAGGAGGATCATTTGTTGGCAAAGAAAAATCCTAACTACGGTTAGGCAAAAGAAAGTCCAAGTGGGTCAAGGAGGACTATACATTAGCAAAGACAAGTCCAAGTGAATTAAGGAGGATTGCACGCTAGCAAAAGGAAGTCCTAACTGCGGTTGGAAAAGAAAAGTCCAAGTGAGTCAAGGAGGACCGTACATTGGCAAAGGTAAGTCCAAGTGGATCGAGGTGGACCGCACGTTGGCTAGGAAAGTCCAAATGGATCAAAGAGGACTACACTTTGACACAAGAAAATTTAAGTGGGCCAAGGAGGATTGCATTTGGTGATCAAAAGTACAACGAAAAGTTGACATGAGATGAAAAGTTCAAGTGGGCCAAGGGTTGACCGGACACTTGGTAGGAAGTCCCAACAAGTCACAGTGGACTAGAAGTTGGACAAGGAAATCCTCGTATAAGGGGAGTTAGGGTTGGGTAGTTCGATTTCATAATTGATTAAAGGTTATGCTAATTGATCAGGTGATTGATTGAGCCTAAATTACAAGCATAGATAAGTTTTGAATCGATTTGCCAATCAATTCAACTCTCTTCAATCGATTGGCTAATCAATTGAACTAATTTTTTTTCACGAAGCATAGTGGATTGCACTATGTTGAATCTATTGGGAAGGATCCGAATCGATTGTGGTTATTGAGAGGAGCTTAATCAATTAAGGCTTGGTTGTGAGTAAACAGGGAGCTTCTAAATTGATCAGGTGATCGATTGAAGTCAATTAATCAATTATTTAATCAATTAAGGTTCGAAAAAGAGTTGTTCTACATGTTTGAAATGGCGTATTCTACGTGGCAATCGATTGGGATCTAGCCCAATCAATTGAGAGGCATCGAAGAACCCTAGAAAAGGGTTTTGAAGGACTTTTTAGAAGGTATCGATTAACGCCAGTTCTTGAGCTTCAAGTGACAAATGTTGCTGCGCTTTCCAAGCTTCAAGAGACCAACCAAAGCAAAAAATGAGCAAGCAAAAGCAAGCTCGCTCGTTGCCCGTCGGGCCCACCGCCACCACCCGCCTCCGTCGCCGCACGCCGCCGCCATCGATTGCCGACAATGGTCACAGGATATTTTTATCATTTTATAATAATACAAATTACATTTCTTATAATATAATCACCCTTGTAATCAAATATTACATACAACTCTTTGCCAAACATAGTAATATAATATTAACTACATTATATTACAAAGTTGATTACATTATATGCTTACATTATCCCTAACCAAATATAGCCTAAGTGTGCATACAATGTAGAGAAAAATTACTCTAATTTAATTAAAATTATTATATATTAAAACCGTTATACACAAAAGAAACATATAAATTAACTAAAATTATTTAAATTTAATTAAAATATTTTCTCTCGATTAAAATTAATTTAAAAATATTAAAGTAGTTATAATCACAATATATTTTTGAGCTATAGTAAGTTTAGAGTGATTTTTATTAAATTAAAAAAAATTAATTAAATTTAAATAATTTTAATGAAGGGTATTTTACTGAAATAGGAATACATATCGGATGAAAAATATAGTCTTGATTAAGGAGACCATTTTCTACTAATCTGATGGAGAATCTAATATTCGACTTGAATGGAAGAGGAAAGAAGATGGTATAGAAGAAATTTTTAAATTTAATTAAATAATTAAGTATTTAGGTATGAGTAATTTTAGGTACGGGTATAGAGGTAAATGTGGTAAAATCTTTCTCATATCTTATCTGATACTATATATATATATAATTTTTATGTACTTAATACTAATATCCCTAAACATTTAAGGTAAAATTTTATTGGCATAATTGAGAGTTAAAAACATAAATAAAGAAAAAAGAAAAAAAATATTGTAGGCTCATCGTGGATGAATTTAAAAAAACACAAATTGTATATAATAATAAGATGATCGATAGGATATGGATATCTGATCGTTGACGGATATGAGGAGGTGTATGAAAATTAAATACCCAATTGATATGAAGTTGATAAGAATATAAATTTAATAAACGAACATAGGTATGTCGGAGTTAAATCCGAGTTAAATTCTGCCCATTATACTCCATAGATTGATGTTTTATTATATATATATATTTTAAAATCTTACCTTTTTCCGCTTAATGTTTATTTACAAAA
The DNA here is from genome assembly GCA_037177415.1 of Kaempferia rotunda. NCBI lineage: Eukaryota > Viridiplantae > Streptophyta > Magnoliopsida > Zingiberales > Zingiberaceae > Kaempferia > Kaempferia rotunda. The sequence goes on along the minus strand of JBAMIB010000061.1, from coordinate 4,358,243 downwards.
AATACCATATTATTATTAAAAAATTCAAAAATGTTGCGGCGTGTTCGAGGTGCATTTGCAACAACATATAGGCTGTGTTTGGTACGTTGTAATGTAATCCAGCTTGTAATGTAATCCATCTTGTAATGTAATGTAATGTAATGCTGATTACAT
>JBAMIB010000061.1:4325332-4339854 GCA_037177415.1 Kaempferia rotunda | reverse complement strand
TGTTCCAATAAGGCTACGGCCAAAGAAGGACATGTGCCTCGCCAAGACCTGGAAGTCATTTATTGAATCGTATTCTATATTTGTTATTCTTAAACCTAACTCTATTTATGGATTAATTTTTCTTGGTGAAATTTTAATCCGGGGACCGTGGTGGTATCACTATGAGATTCCGGGAGTACGATTTCCAACACAATCGACTACCTTTATGGGCTAGTCGACTGCTCTACACACACTAGTTAATTTCCCTTCATGGGCTAAGCGAACAAAAATATTCTATTTTCTCCCAGTCAACTTCACAATGACTCACCACCAATCGACTGATACAACCATCAGTCGACTGATAAATTTTAAACTAGGTTTTAACCTTGAGTGCATTCTCTCAGCACTCATCCTACTCGACCAACCTAGACCTAACCTTCTAGCCTCCTCCATCAGCCTCGTATCCCTCAGATGCTCTCCGTCCTTTATGTTTTACCTTCAGGAGTGAACTTCCATCGGCCTCAATACTCATCTTTGCTAAGTCACACTTGGGCTTACACCGCTAAGGCTCCCCCTTGGACATACACCACCAAGATTCACACTTGGACATTTTCTTATTGTAATTATATCCAGCATACTCACAATTCATATCAAATACAACAATAAACTTTGGGTCTGAAAGAATTAAGATATCTGCACAATTACATGATATTGTCCACTTTGAGCCTAAGCCCTTGTGGTTTTACCCTTAGGCTCTACCTAAAATGCGTAATACCAATGGAGATGTCTTTCTCTATATAATTAAATCCATGATATTTCTTATGTATTTTTAATGTGAGACTATATTTGCAACATTGTAGCCCCAACAAAAAGTCAAGTCAAAACTCGCCCTGAAGCCAACGCGGTATCCGAGAGGACCATGAAATCTACGAGACGCCACACTCACATCTTCGCCAAGTCATCTTCTGTGACACGTCGACGTTGCATTTTCTGGCCACCATCTCCCCTTTTCCAGACAGGATCAATTATATTGTTCGCATAAATGCTCAATTATTGCATTTCGAAGGACAATATGAACTTCTTTGTCTTTAATTTGTTTATATTGAGCTAGAAACTTTTCAAATCATGTACTATCATCTACTATTGGATTAACATCCGGAGTCGACACCTTAAAGTGTTCTACGATTGGTGCATTTAAATCATGTTCATCTACAATTATCATATTATGCATAATAATATATGATGTTATTATATCATGTAAAATATTTTCTATCAAAAACGTAAAGGTCCTGCAATTTTAACGGAATGGGAAGTGATCTTCCCGAATATTAGTATTATAATATTCTTAAAGTAATATTCTTGAAGTAATTTTAAATTTGTGTTTTATTACTATCATTTTTATTTGTTGTTTAGTGTTACTTATGTTTTTAAATTTTAATTAGTAATATTTTGATTTAATGTCGTTGCTATTTTTATTTTATATATCAGTGTAATGAGTAATATATTTTATATTTATGCATAGAGAAATTTTTAATATGTTATTATATTTTTTATGAAATTATTAGAATTAAAATATATTAAATAACTTTAAAATAACAATTTTAATAAATTAAATATTTATAAATATTCATAATAAAATTAAAATATACTACTAAATATATTTAATTTAAATTTATAATAAATAATTAATATTCTAAAACTAAAGAAAATAATAATTATAAATTAATTATATAATAATATAGTAAGACTAAAAGATAAAACTCTCTCCCATACGAAATATGTGATGTGAAGAGAAGTTTGGTGTTATATTTATACCAAATAAGTGAGCTAAAGCAGTCAACATCTTCAAACTTTCCTCTTCTCTTTTCTGTGTTGCTTTTTCAGTTACTCTTGTGAGAAACCTTTTTGTTTGTTGAGTTGTCTGATAGAAAATCTATTTGTTAGGAATTCCAAGCACAATTTTCAGAAGAAAAAAATAGATTTTTTTTTTGTTTGACAAATTTTGATCCATCTGATTTAACAGTGTACCTTTCTTCAAATATATTTGATTCATAAATAAAGTAACTTACCATATTTAGTTTAAATTCTTATAATACAGAAATATCTCATGATTAACAAAAAAACTGATTATGCACAATTATGCTTCTTCCAATTGAAGGTGTTGAAGTTTTGTGCTCAAGTCAGTTCAAGTCCAATTGAATGAGATCAAATTTGATAAAACAAAACTGTTAATTTATAGGAAGAATCGAGTATTATCAAATTAATACAAATGCAAATGTTCATCAAGACATTTTTCCATTGGGCCCATAAACATTACAAGATATCCCTTTCTCTTGTAGTTCGAGGAAATGTAGAAAAGAAAACACTTCCACAAGTTACAAAGTGGCAACACACCCGCAGACCGGATAGCAAAGGAATGACTACGAAAAGGCCGCAAGTTCAGTTCAGTTCAGTTCATCCATGTGCATAGAAAGTCAAACTAAAATGGCCGAAGGTTAGCTTGTAAGGTAAAACATTCCGCATTCAACATATCACCAGCTACGCCAACTTAAGAATGGCTAATTCTGTTGATCAAAAAGGAGTTACCCCCCTTTTTTGACAAAATCAGATATCATATAGTAACTGAATAAATGCAGAAACAAGTAGAATGTCAATTTCAAGAAGGGATTAGTTTGAACTTAGGCAATTTCTCACTTGTTAAGAACAAAATATGTTGTAAAAAATGATTTTAAACCTACTTATATCATAGTTCTAGTCAATCTTTCTACTGAAGAGAAGAAGCAGATCCAGCTCCAGGACCGGCTCCAAATCCTCCACCTCCACGTCCAAATCCAGGCCTACTGCCAGAACCCTACAAGATTTCAACAGTTTAAACATCATAACATTTCTGTTCGAGCAATTAATAGACAACCACTATAACATGAAAACACTCGGAAGAATAAGGCACAGACATGAAATAAAACATGGATGAATGAGTCTAAACCGAACAGCTTGGAGGACTAAAGTTTTCAGATTGAACCAATCAAAAATCTGATAGGGTTTTTTTTTAATGTTTCAATTGGATAGCTTCTAGCTCCCAGGTTACATGGCCCAGTTCTGAAATATACTTACAAGTACACTACAGAATTCCAAATCACAGAAACCATCAGAGATCTTAGTTATCAGCCCAGAGCTATCTCAGATGACCGTCATGAGATTAAAATGAAGATTGCTCATCATCTGATTCCTTCCTTTGAGATTTGAAAACCATGTGAAACTCCTAGCAAAAAAAAACCTATGCTCGAAATCAAGATTTTCAGTCTACTACCAAACTTCTTGTCAGTGTCACCTTATTGATGGCAACTAAACCACTATTCCATGAAGCATACCTACTTAATTTACTGTTTAAGTATTCAGTGTAGATAACCCAAACTAAGCATCAAGGTATAATCATATACTCATATTATTGCATATCAGACAAGATTTAGTTTCACATGCAAAATAATTTGGTTCTCAATTTTCAACAATCATAAAAATATTTAAACAAAGACTCAGCAAAAACTCCCAAAGGAAAGCCATCAGAGTCTTTTTTGTATCAGCACAAAGCTCCCTCAGATGACCGTTAGCGAGATTTACAAAACACTAGCTTATCAAATGGTTCTTCCTTTGGGATCTCTAGTGGATATGAATTTTAAAACATGCACAAAAAAGTAAGTAGTATGAAGGCCATGAATTTAACTGGACGATCTTAGACTCTTAGTAAGTCATAAAGGAGTGTGATGGTAAAAGTAAAATGAGATGAATATCTGCAACAATTCATGACAGGAACTTATAAGAGGAAGCACATATAGAATCTCAACACAGAATCAATGCCAAATTAAATAAAATAACTTCGCTTTGGCATCTAGACAAATTGGCAACTGCACAAAAATCAGAGATTATCTCATCCCAGTCTGAAAATTTTTACACTTGTTAGGATATTGACAAACAACAAACCATGCCAGTTTTGATTACATCCTAGGAGGCAGCGAAGCTTGAATACAAGACTGCAATAGCTCTTACATTCTATGCACAAGTTAGATGGGAATGGCTTTTATGAGTGGATATGGTTCTTGGAAGACTGTAAGCGATAAGTCTGATATTCACATTCTCTCATATGAGAGAGCATTAATTTGCAAACTTTCAATAGAAAAAATCACAATCAAAAACAATTTTGTATCCTTGTCCTTATGATTAGGTTGTCACAAACTGGGACATTGTACAATTTGTCCAGCAAATAAGTTTTTATTTTATCTTAAGTAAGCTTTCTTAGAAAGTCAGATGCAATGGAAAAATGGACAAAAAGACGTAGCAATTCCTCACAAAGGAAAATCATACAGACCCAACAGCAATTCAAACTTGTGTTAATCTCGATAAAGTATCATTAATCATAAGTTGTTAAAATAAAATAAAATAAAAATCTTGAGAAGTTCACGGATTCATACTCTGAAAGATGGCTGGAATTCAGGTGGCGCACCACCCTTGTCACCAAGATCTCCTGAAGTCCCTCCTGGGCGTGGACCTCCACGATACCCATCCCTATCGCCAAATCTCGGTCGGTCTCCCTCAAATCTCGGCGGCCCTCTATCAACACAGAATGCCTCAAAAATATAGTAAAACAAGAAGACACTCATCATAATTAAAAATCATCGTCACATCACCTGGGCCGGTCACCCGGTGGACCAGATCCAAACGGGCGGGCAGGCGGCCGTGCAGATTTTTTCAAAGTAGCAGGAACGATCTCAGATGGAAGATTAAGGAAAGTTCTTAGATACTCAATACCATCATTGGTCAGATACCAGTAATAGTGCTGCCAGGCAAAGGTCTCCCTCACGTACTCCCTCGATTTAAAGCTCTGCATCAGCTTGATCACCTGCAGATTTGGCACATCGATATCCGGATGCTTAGCGAGGTTGTAGTCCTTTTTGGCGTAGTGCACCCCCTCTACACAAAATCCATACCCAAAAAAAAAAAAAATCTTTCTTCAGAGAAGGAGGTTAAATTGAGCATAATACGTTCAAAATCCTGATTTGATTCAGAAAATATACCCTGAAAGAGGTACTTGCAGATCTCATGGCGATTCTTCTTCGGAATAATCTGGCAGAGAACCACAAGTAATGATCATTGCAGAAATGTCGCGATAGAGAAAAAAAAACAAGTACATTTTTGTTAAAAAAAAAAACTAAGGATTGTTCACCATGTTTGCGATCGAGAGATCGAAGAATCCGCCGTTGAAGCTTGCGAGAACCAAATGGCCAGGAGCCGCTGCGAGATGAACTCGAAACCCTAATTCTCATCCTCCTCTTATAGCAGGGGTTGTTTGGTAGGATGGGTCCGGTTCGATTTTTCGTCAATGGAATATTAGGCCGAACCAATGAGTAATATGCAACATCAATGGGCCGACAGGCCTAATTATTAGGCTGAATGATGGGCCTAAATGTAGGCTTAGACAATTCGTTCTTTTAAGCTTGAGACTTCGAAGCGCCAAAACTTTCCCCAATTCTCCACTCCAACGCTCGCTTCCGTACCGCCGTGATGGATGGCCGACCGCCGACCGCCTGCACCATCGATATCATCTCCGACGACGATGAAAACGAAGACTCATCCTTGCAGGGCCCTCCAAAGAAGGCGTCGAAGATGGATGGTGAGGGACACAGACGGGGAAGGCCGCCTCTAACCGTCGTCGTCATCGACGACGGCGTAACTCCGCATAAAGAGAATCCAGTCCACACGCCCTATTTCATCCCGGAGACTCCTATGTCTCCTGGAAAGCCCTTTGATTCCGTTCCTTCCATTGCCAAATGCAGCCTTGCTCGTGCCAAAGTAGCCAACGACTCGTCAAAATTTCCTGGTGATTTCTTGAGAATGGTTTCTTTTTTGCCATTCTAATCTTGTAACTAAAATTCATTTTTTTTACAATTGTTTTGGAATGAAACAGAAAAATTTATAAGGGAATGAAACTTAAAAATTTATTCATTCATATTTAGGTATTGACATTGTTTTAGAATGTGAACTTAGAAATATGTTGTTAAATTTTGTACTTTTTAAAAAGGTGGAACGCGTTCTGGAATGGCTATTCCTTGTGTGACAAAAACAGGCCCTGAATTCAAAATGAGAGATGATTCCATTTCCCTTTAACTTCTACCATACCACACCTATCATGGGAGGATAGAGAACTGACATGAATTATTCCTTCTGTTGTTAGCTTTGTTGAACAGTGAACCACGGAAGGTTCATCAGCCTAGTTGTTTTATCTGCTAGGTAACAAGCCCTTAGGGAACGGTCTTTCCTTGTTTTTGGTAGGGAAAGGCGATAATTGCTGTTTTATAGTTTCCTGTAGTGATTTATCTTTTCTGGACTCACATCATTAAACTTTTTTTTTTTGGTATATCAGTATGTTCATCCTTTATTTATTGTCAAATAAAGTTTTGTTGGAACCTCATTAAATAATTTTTTTCTTCCTGATAATTTTTCAAAGGCTAATTATCTTAGGAGTTGGCCGTCTCTGCAGGAGTTGGCCATTTGATATGCTTGTTTGCTGCTGTCTCTGCAGGAGTTGGGCGTTTGATATGCTTGGAGTCAGATAATGAATCTGAACTTGATGTACCTTTGATAACTACAGAGAAATCAGGGACAGATATCATTGCATCAACATCAAATGAGAACTCTCAGGTACACTTAAGCTCTCAGAGAGTTGAAGAACCGAAAGGTTCAGGGGTAATACAGGATTGCTTCCCCATGTATGACCCAGTTCTTGGCAATTATAGTAACAATGATAAAGATCTTATGAAGCATGGCAGAGATGGAATAATTAATGACAACAATGGTATAACTTATGAACGCTGCATAAAAAATCAGGATCACTGCCTGGTCATTTTGGTTTATAAATTTATTTTTTTCTTCTCAGAGACCTCCAGTTTCATACAGATTATTGGAGAGAGCCCACCAGATATTGACAACATTGTCGAACAAACTCAATTCCAGGTAGTCAATTAATTTCTAATTTGTTTCTTGCTATTAATTGCATATGAAAGTATTTGGAGTTGAGACTTGCTATTGATTGTTTCTAATTTGTTTCTAGTTTAAGAACTTGGATACTTGATAACTAAATCATCCTTACTGGTTTATCTTCCTTAGTCTATTAATTGCATATGAAAGTTTTTGGAGTTGAGACTTGCTATTAATTGTTTCTAGTTTAAGAACTTGGATACTCAATGACTAAAGTATCCTTACTGGTCTATCTTCCTTAGTATTTCCGAGTATGGTTATTTGGTTGCATAATATTAATTACTTCTTCCAGACCCATATCTCATTTACTTGAATTATTTTCTTAAATTTTACGATACTTATGTTGAACTAATCTTTTCTTTTTTGAAACAGCATACTTAAGTGACATCATTATCCCATTGTTTCTTTTTCTCTGAAGGATTAGTTGTATGCATGAAGAAAGAATGACAACTAAATACTTATTAATATGTGACAGACTGGACAATACAGTTACTGTCAGGACATGTACAATAAGGAGAATATCACTGTGATAGAGAATCACAAAGGTTTTGGGACAACACACCAAAGAACTGAGGCTGAAGGAAGAAAGGGGCAACTTAAGGAAAAGAAGCTTCATTTACGCGAAGAACGAAAACGACTAAAGCAGGTGAGGTTGTATTTGCTAAGTTCTACCAATGAAATTAAAGAAAACAGCAGAAGCTTAATTATTATGGATTTCTGTGTACAGCAAGAAAAATTACAGAAAGAAGCTCTTAAAATTGAAGCAGCCGAGGCAAAGAAATTGGAGAAGGAGAGGCAAAAATGGGAAAAAGGAAAATTTGCACTGAAATCCATGATGGCTGAGATTGATGCTAAAATCATTGAAAATGGGTCAATTGGTGGTATGCCAATTCTCAGTGATGCCTGCACTTGGTCATGGCATTTTTTGCATCATCACCATTTTCCATGCTTAAATCTGGTTCTGGTTTGATGCAGGCCCTCTTTTGTCGAGGTTTGCTGAAAAAGGTCTCTCTTTTCGCATAACCTCAAATCCAATTCAAAGATCAATTTTATGGAAGATTAATGCACCTGATCATATCACAGAGGTAAAAAATTTTAGGATTTATTAAACATACTACTTAGTGACTGCTGGCCACAACATTAGAGGTAGTAGCTAATGGAATGATACAACGATCTGAATTCAAATAGGAACAGGGAAAGATTAGGGGTGTAGAGATGAATGATTCTTATTATATTTTATGTATTTCTCTATAAGTTTTAGATGATGTCATGGATGTATAAATTTGAATTGTGCTTGTTAATGTAAAGCTTTAAAGAGGCTTTTTAGTTGGACAGATTTCGTTCAATGTTCCGTTACTGACAAGTGACGGTATTATGCTAAACTCATTATCACTAAAAAGGGGCCTAAAGCAACCTCACTTTAGTATGGCCCCCTCCATACACATCATTACTTAAAATGTCGAAGTGGGTTGGAGTTCATTCCATCACAAAACGAATACGACTTGAGATGGAGACACCCTCTTTTGATATGTAGATTATAGCCAACATGGATCACTATTCTCTATAGTTGTTAATGTGGGACTATTGGCATAGCTCCGATGGTGCACATCTTGAGAGAATGGACACTTGTAGATCTTGGTGACAGATATTTGATGAGTAATGTCTACTTGAAAAAATGGACGCTTGTAGATCTTGGTGTTGGTGGCAAATATTTTATTAGTTATGTCTTGAACCTACATCCAGATACCTTTCAGCATTCATTGGCCAGTTTTTGGTACCCTGGTTTGTTTGAGGCAAGTTTGGCTCCAGTTCAATCTACTGCACTCAACATTGAATTCTTTTTTCACCTCTAGCCTACTAGTTTGAAGCTCCAACTAAGAAAAGCTGTTTACACTTCTATTAAACTGACTTGGTGTTTAGCCCAATCATTATTTTATATTTTGAAGCCTCTTAAACCATCTCACGAATCTTGAAGATTGGATTGTATTCGATAAATTAACATAATGGAGGTGCTCCATGATCTCTAAGTCTTAACTCTATAATAAAGGACTGTGGAATATGGATTACATTCTCAATCAATATGGTTCTTATCATTTTCTCTCTGTTAAAACACCTTTCTTTTACTACTTATTCCTATGAAGATTTGAAGGTGGCTGAAGCATCAGGAGGTCCAATATTAATTATGTTAATATATTTTTGTTTGTTAGCAGAGTTCAATGGTGGTGCCTCTATAGTTTTGCTTCAATCCAACAATTGCAAAGATCCTTCAAGACCTAAACTTATCTGAAAGATCCACATGGGAACATTAAACAGTGGGATAGAAGGATGCTTATTAGAAGAGGTTTGAAAATGAATAAGTGTGAAGCTTAATTTGGATATAATTTACCTCCAAAAAAATTGTCTAGGATAGAACACTTCAGCACAGATGCAAACAGAAAGCAAACTTAGAATATGATGTATAGAGCAGATAGAACACTCCAGCACAGATACAAACAGAAAGTAAACTTAGAATATGATGTATAGAGCAGAGGTGAGAAATTGTATTTACTTTTGAAGCTCAATCTGGTATTGTTTTGCATTTTCTAAATCATAAAATTATTATATCAAACTATGAGCCAAACTTCCTTTTATACATTTTGTGGTTTAATTATTGGCTTGTAACTGAACTTTGCCTGTTATATGCAGCTTTCACTTGTTGGATCAGAAGTGCCATACATACTCCTAGTGCATCAGGCAGAGGAATTCTGTGACCTTGTGTCTAATGGATCCCTTTTTGCCAATATCCAGATAGTTCAAAATAAGTATCCAGCGTTCACAATATGTTATCTCACCAACAAACTAATGACTTACATCAAGAAATGGTTAGTTCTTTGTTCTTGTTCACATGCTGGTAACTTTGTAATTTCTGTTTTTTGACTTTGTTTCTGAGCATTTAATCTTTTGTCTCCATATTCAAATTTTGTTTGCCCTCTAAATATCAATTTGCTATCTTTATGTTCTATTTTCAAATTTCTAGTTCTTTAGTGCACATGTAAAGTTTCCATTTTCCTAACCTAAGTTTTGTTGTTGCTTGGAAATTAATTTGGTGTCGTGTTGGTTCTGTGACAATTTTCAACAGCCGATGGATGGCCAAAAATTTTTTTGCCTTGGGATGTTATGTTGGATCTAACCAGTTGATTTTGGAAGTGGACAGAAAATGATCAGCATTTTCACAAATCTCAAGCCATGCTTTTAAGGGAAAAGAGATGTGGAGAGGAAGGCGTGGAGGAACTTTTACCGAGTTTAATTAATAAAATGTACTTACTGCCTCTATCATCCTATGGTTAGATATCCTTGTAGATCTGCAGTTCAAGGATACATTATTAAACTTATTAATTGTCCACTACGCAGATTCCCTTCTTTTGACCAACATTGAGTTCGGCTAATCACATTTGGGTGCCTCATGCCTATGTTTATTGTTGTTTTCTTCAAACAAGGCTGTTTGACTTCCTTCTTTGATACAAATAATATTATAGATCAATTCTACTTATTTAATAAATATTTATTTAAAAACTAAATAATGCTTCTCTTGTGGAGCAACCAGATGAGCAAAACATTTTTAAACTTGTCTTCTTAACCGCTCAATCTTCTTTTATCACAGTTAATAATCCTGTTGGTCCTCTCCTATCTACGTGTCTCAAGCAAGGTTTTCCTTGTTTTAGTTTCACGCCATCTCCTAGCTCTATGTAAAATGTCTGGCATTTGTGATTTGTGTTATGTGAGATCAGTCGCACTACTGATGAGTGGCCATTTCTTATTTGATGATTGGGTATACTTTTCTTATTTTATTGTTGCAGTTTGACAATACTAACTCCACTGCTAGTTTGATCTAACAGTTTTCGTTCTTCTCCAATGTTAAATATCCAAACAGTTCATATTCTTATACAAATTTGATTCCTTTCTTAGCGAACAGGCTCAATACAAAAATCCATCAAATGTCTGTAACTGGAGACGCCCACCCGTTGAGGAGGTCTGTATTCTCATCATACTTGCTTTTGAGTTGCATCATAGAGATCATCTAATTAAATTATTTCACCTCAAAGGTTTGGCACATTTTTACATAGGTTCTATCGAAATTGGTAACTCATTACTCAAAAGTTCACTCCAGGGATTGCATAGATGAAGCAGAAGTAGCAGAAACCATTGTTGGCTTAACATTCAGCCTCGCTAATTGTCAATTTAGGTAAGCGACAATGTTATGGCTTGAAGATCACTGTTTTTAGTTTTGTTCATTAGATCACATATAGGTTCTAGATTGTACTAGCTTGCACCTTAACGGATCATTCTCCAACCTTGTCTGGCCTGAGAGAGAGAGAGTGCTCGGTACTAAAATCCTTAGTTTAAAGTCACAAGTCCACCAACAGTAGTGTTTATTGCTGTTCTTAGTAAAGCCAAACTCCTGGGTGAATGTCACTTTTTTTATTCAAAACCTGATTCTCAATGTCAAATTTCAACCAAAAGTATAACGAGAAAATTGTTATTTCCCAATGGCATGAGTTCGTAGAATGTAATATACTGTAGGTTAATATTTTAATTGGAATAAATTGAAGGTTTCTGTTAAAATCAATTCATGTCGAACCAGATACTTGTCTCTTTAGTAAAACCATGAGAAAACTACTCTAATGTAAAGATACAATCGGTAAAAATATTAGGCGATGACATGAAGATTTTTTGCTTACAAATAAGTTGAAGCTAATCATAGTAATTTGGGGTCTCCTGATTAGTCACGAGCATGGTCTCAATTAAATTTGCTGACGATTCCCACTGTATGCATAACTATTTGATCAGACAAGATACTAAGAAACAAAGCATCTTGAACCTTTTTTCCTTCATAGTTCTAGAGAAAGAACAATAACAACATCAATTGCCCTTTAGAAAGAATCTGTGATTCTTTTATATTTATCCTTAATCTTTATACCTACTACATTTGATTGTTGATGATGTTTGCTTTAGCTTGATATTGCCAAGTTACTGATTCGTGTGCATGTCATTAGATATTTGAGTTGAAAGATTAGTTTACCTTCTGGTGATTTGCCACTTGTTGTATCGTATCACAACTGCCTTTCAATTGTGGTGCAGAAAGAAACCGACGTGGTTGTCTGTACATGCTAATGGGACCATTATCCCCAAGGATTTCATTGACAAGAAGTTGATCAAAGGAAGTGTCTGGTACAACAATCTTTACCTATTCTATTGGTGATAATTTACCTTTCCATGCATGTATATCTATATTCTTGATGTAATTCTTCACATAATTTTTCCTTTTTCTACTCTCAAAATTACTAGAGATTGTTTCTTCCTAGCTTGTTTCTTAGTTCTCTGCATATAATACTTTCTAGTTTTCTGTGTACTTGGGAGGAAAGTAAGGAAGGAGGGGGAGAATGAATGAATGATAAAATTAAGTATAGAGCTCTATCATTTTAAACTTCTTTTGTATCACTCTCCCTCATATTTTAAAATTTGAATTTGGAGTTTTTGTCCTAATGTTGGTCACTCAAATTGGCTTAGGCAATCTAGATCCCAATTAAAAACTAAGTTAGGCTAGGATTCCGAGAACTCTTGTTTGCATGTGATAAATTATAAATCTCAATATAATTTAAAAATAGTTTCAACTATTTTCTAGTATTTTGTATGTCTATGAATCTCTCAGCTTCAACCTTGATTCACCACCATTGGTTGTGTCTTTGATTATTTCTTTCGATGGAATTGGATTTCCTTTCATCACTTGCTCTGAATTAACTAACCGAATTTGACTACCACTTTGTTTTATTTTTGTCAGGCTGAAAGCTTTGATAGCCATTCCGAAGGTTCAACCAAGGTATGCCGTTGCAATTTGGAAGAAATATCCAACTATGAGATCCCTATTGAACGTGTATATGGATCCAACAAAATCGGTTAGTGTCATAACCCAATGAAATATGCTTAGTTTCACAGTCAATACCGAAACTCTTCCCTTTGGTTATCTCAGGTACATGAGAAGGAATTCCTGCTCAAGGATCTAATGATTGAGGGAGCACTGGGCACGGAAGTAAGGCGGCTTGGCGATGTTTGTTCAAAGAGAGTGTACAGGGTACTCATGGCTCAGAACGGAGGCATCGAAACTGATGATGTCGAGCAAGGTGCTGATTCTTTCCGCTCTTGAAACAACATTACATGGCATGGATAAGTTGGTTTTAGTTAATTGTTTTTTTTAACCAACTTCGTGTTTGTTCTCAAATTTTAGGAAGAGTTGGTATTGTTTTTTGTTGGTAGACATTTGCTTACCAAGTTAACATGTCAGCTGTATCAATCCATCTAGATATTGGAAATCTATCATGTTGCTTTTGAACTCTTAACATTGGATGAAACAACAGCCACATCTGGTGATCCCAGCGACAAGCTCACTAGTTAGGCCATCGTGAGCTCACCGTAGTTGCTGATCGCAAGATCATAGCTTGTTCGTGGGCTCAAATTTTCAAAGATGTTTTTTTGAAGCACAAGTCACAAACCTTATTTCGTTATTCCAAATAAGACAGGAGAGCCACCTGTAGCTTTGTACTCTTTCTATGTCAATCCAAACCCTAGCCGACTGATCTCCATCTATAGTTATCTTATCCAATCAATAGAAAAGCCAAGGGCCAACACTGTATTGAGTGCTTACCAGCTGTACTCTTTTACCTTCCCGCTCCTCTGGTCACAACTCACAAGACTTCTTTCTTTTGCTTTTTTCTCCCAGCTGGTATGAAAAGCTTACATACAATTCCAATTAAAAGACAAATTTCCCAGACAAATCAAGCCAACAAACATGTGTGCTGAACTGGTGAACAGTCAAAGTAAACCCACTAAATGGATACCAAATCGGATCTTCTGATCCGTAAAATTTAATTTCCTCCTAGTCCCTATGAGAAGGTCGTTGGATTAGATAAAAATTTATATATTAGTTTTCTTCTTTGATCCATTGACCCTTCTGGTCTCACTTTATGGATCAGAGGATCCATGCTAAATTAATACTACTCTAACCACCTTTAGGAAAATACTTAGCACATGTTTGGTTAGGGGTTATCGTTGATAACTTTAGTAGGTTATCAACAATAATTTTGTTAGGTTTAAGTAATTAGTAATTTCCGATAATGTAACATTCCTACCAGTAATTAGGGAATGTAACCAAAAACCTTAGAAACATTAGGTTTTTCACTATTTTGGAGTTATCAATATTTTTTTTTTCAAAATTCTTCTTCTTCTTAGAGCATCTCCAATGTAAGGTTTGTGAGAGACTTGTAAAATTAAAAAACCTCAATAAAAAAGTTTTAACTATTATAGTAGTAAAATTTTAGGTATATAGTTTAAGAGCAGGTTTGAAAACTTAAACCTGCTCTTTTGTTTTGAAATTGATGTAAATATGCATGAAGTTATGCTACTACATGATATGAATTAGATCATAAAAAAGCTCACTTAAAGCATTAACAATTGGAGATGTTTTAATAAAAATGTATAATGTT
>JBAMIB010000061.1:4050319-4063052 GCA_037177415.1 Kaempferia rotunda | reverse complement strand
CGGTAATTGATTATGACTTCGGAATCTGTCATTACCTAAACCAAACAAGGTAATGACAGATAACCTTGACAGATTACAAAAGTTATCCAGAATAACCCCCAACCAAATGCACCCTTGAAGTAATCAGAAACTCAAGGGATGGCATACTTGTTGTCCTTGCATTCTGAGTAAGTTCCACGAGGAAGTGGAAATATTTGGAATAAAGCTCTTTGGGAAGGTAGGGGACGGCCTATCGGATGCCCTCGACCAGAGGGTTCTTGTCATCTCGCCCAATGTAGTATCTCTCTGTCCGTATCCACTCGACGTGCTCGCGAGGGGTGAAATAAGCAACATGGCGGCGGCGATTTGAGCAAGAACAAGGGCAAGTGCAACAACAGTGGCACATCTAGGTGTCGTTTGTTATGTGGACGGAGGCGGTGCCGCCGATCACACTGTGGCAGCAACAGCAGCCGCTCTCATATGGGAGGGCGCGCAAGGAGCGGCGCCGATCGTTCTAGTGGCCTGGGCAGTTGACGATCCGGCTGGCTTCTGCTCAGGTCTACGTCGAGGGAGAGGCCTGTTGGGGTTGCGCCGGCGGTTGGGTGAGAGGTGGCGGCTTCGGCGACGTGAAAGGGAGAGGAGATGCAAGGAGGAATCGGCATGGTTTAGGGTTAAGGAGAGAAATAAGAAAAATCATTTTGGAAATAGAATAAAACTCTAAAAGTGGTTTCTCCTTATCTGTTTATCCCAATAAAAAGGAAAAGATTCATAACAAAAATCAGAAAAAAATTAATAAATTCTTAAAATTCACATAAACCTACTTCCCTCTTATTTTCTCACAAATATAATTTTTTTTTCTAATTAAATTATATATATTAGCCTATACAGTCACCCATGTGCGACGCGCATAGGCACACAGTCGTCCATGCGCGTCGTCCATGCGCGTCGTATACAGGCTAATATTTTTGATATATATTATATTTTACACAGCACGAGGTTGACTTCGGTGGTCTTTATTTGTAAGTGTCATAGCTATTAACATTGTAAGAGGTTGATCTACCTTCAGATAAAGGAGATCTTTAGTGGAGCTTTATTTGTCTTGGATTAGTAACCTTTTCAGCTGCAAATTAAGTAATTCTTGGTGCCTTATACTTTCTTTGATGCATTTAGTTTAATTTATCTCTATGTAGTTAACGTCTAAAGTGTGAGAAAAGTTTTATTTTATTTTTGCAAGATAAATCACCCTCTCTTGTCGGCCAACCTTAAATCCCTTAATTATTTGTTAGAGGGTCTAACCATCACACCATCATCCTAAACAAAGAATAGCTATTTTTGGAGTTTGGACACATATTTAATTGTTTTTTTTATGATCTATAATTTATCTTTCATAAAAAAAATTAATAATAAAAAATAAATATATAGAAAATATATTGAAACTAAAAACAATGCTTGGATTTTTTTTAATGATTACATAGAGTAAAATTATTTAAAAATTTCATTTTATTTTATTAGTTCCTCGTGCTCTTTTGATTATTTTTTTTTTTTTTTGTCTAATTGACTCTTAAAAGATAAATTTATTCTTTCCCGTGAAAAAAGAAACTGCATGATCTTACCTTGGAACAGTCAACGTTTTGAATTGTTTTGGGGTTTTAATTTAATAAAAACTATCCGTCTTCTGCTTGGGCGAGAAGCAACTAAGTAACTCTCTCATGCCTCCAGTTCCAACGGCATCATCTAAAATATACATGCCATCCTCTTATATTTCAAAACACCCCTCAAAGTTCTAAAATCACTCAAGTACTCCTCAGAATTTGCCATTCTTATCATTTTCAATTTTTAATGACTAAACTCTCATGTTATAATAATGTTTAAGCATCAAACATTTGAAAGCTTCCGCGTGTAACTGGCAAAATCAAAATAGTTAGAGTAGGTTTAGAGTAATTAATTATAGTGTCATCAATATTAATAATATAGGATTATTTTTTTCCATAATACTATTTTATCTATCATCAATTATTTTAAATGGATATAAAATAACTCATTAGCCTCCTTTATATAAAAAGGAATTACATTAAAATAAAAATATTATATATGATATACCCACTTATATCTTACAACTACTATTTAGAATGAGTGAATATAACTTTTAGCCATTTCAGCATCTTCAGGACGCTTAATATATATTTGATAATGAAAATGGTAATGAGTTTGATTGATTTAGCGATAACATAGGGGTGTAGCTATGAAATTGAAGGTATAAAACTCATTCAATGATTCTGATTCGTGTCTATCAAATATCAAAAATGAAAATGAAATAAATTCATTCTCATTTCAGCCTCATAAACCCTACTACTAAGCAACCTCTCAAAATTTAAAGGGCATTTTGTAAACGACGACGAACTATAGGGGGTGGAATGAAACTTTCCCACATCCAGTGAGAGTCCTCAAAATCTATCGTCATCGATGACGCAACTCCAACGGTGACGATTTCACCCACCTCATCCTTCTTTTCTCCTTCGTCTATAAATGTCGATCCCAAATTCCCAATCTCCTCCATTTCAACTTTGACTCATGGGCTCCTGCTTCTCCTCCTCCTCCTCCTCTGCCGCCGTCGACGGAGGTTCCGAGCACCATCGATACTCTCTGACGGCTAAAGTCATCACCGCTGACGGCTCCTTGCTGGAGTACCCCGCCGAGACCAAGGTCCGCGACGCCCTATCCGGCCAACGCATATCGAATTCCTTCATCTGCAGCTCCGACGAGCTCTACTGCAACGCCAAAATCCGAGCTTTGGCCTCCGCCGATCCGCTCCGGCCGGGCCATCTCTACTTCCTCCTCCCGCTTTCCAAGCTCGAGTACCCGCTCTCTGGTTCTGACATGGCGGCGCTCGCGGTGCGGGCGAGCGTGGCCCTCTCCGCGTATGCTTCCGCCTCCGGCGAACGGCGACGCAAGGGCGCTCGGAGGGTCATGCCGGTGGCGGCGGAGTTAGCGGGGCAGCGCGTCGCGCTTAATGAAGCCGTGAACGAGAAGGAATTTGGATTTTATCCTAATTTTGATGGCGGCGATGAGCGTAATTACGGATCGAACTCGCCTTATGAGAAGAAGGAGAAGAAGATGCCGGCGATGAAACAGAGACAGATCAGGCAACGGCGGTGGAATTACAGGCAGAGACTGAGCACGATCGAAGAGATCGTCGAATGAAGTATGAGCAGAGGAAGAACAGATCGTGTAAAGTTTTATTTTTGATTTTTCTTTTTCTCTTTATAAATTTTTTCGTTCTTTTATTTGAAGTTTGATTCGGGGAATCTGGACATCATTTGACTAGAACTAGTCAAATTTGTTTAATTAAAATTTTAATTAATATTAAGCAGCATATATAAAATAATTTTGATCCAAATTATTAAAATTGACAATGAGAAATAAATAAATTAAGAAAAAATTTAGATTGCAATTGTTTTTGGATAAAAATGAAAATAGTGTTCCAAATCCGGATAAACATGAGTGGACCACTACCAGATGACATCTACTCTATGTAGTTGTTACTGCGACTGCTATAATATATATAAGCTATCGAGTAGCTGTTATGATGTATAAAAATTATCAGTAGTTGTTACAATGTGTTTATGATGAGTTTGTGATTTAAGATTTATTCTGTATAAAAATTACCATATGGCTACTATATGTAAAAGTTACTCGGTAGTTGCAACAATATGTATAAGTTACTCAGTAACTACTATAACATGTTTAAGATAATTTTAGAATTTACGATCTATACTGTGCAGAAGTTACTCAACATCTATTATAATGTATAGAAATTACTTTTATTGGGTAGCTGTTACGATATGAAAAACTAGCTACTTGGTAGCTACTATAACATATTTAATGCGGATTTAGGATTTAGAATATTTGAATATTCTTAATTTATTATATCAAAATACTATTTATCAATTTAGTTAAAATTATTTTAATTTTATCAAAAATAATTTTAAGACAGTTGTATAAACTATTTGATATAATAGTCTTCAAATATTCTAAACTCTAAATCCCTAATTTTTAAACTTACACTAAGTATATTACTGGTAATTTTTACACGTTCTGTTGATAACTTCTATGTAGTATAAATCTTAAATTTATCTTAGATATGTTATGACAACTACTCGGTATTAATAGCTTCTACATATTGTACCTAGGGCTGGATTTTTTTTACAAAATTTCCGATCCTTCCCTAATCCCAACCCATTCCCGTCCCGGATAATTCCCGACCCGAATGTACTTTCCCGACCCGAGTGGTCGGGATTTTTCCCGACTCGATCAAAATCGGGAAAAGGGTCGGAAACAGAAATTTTTCCCGGTGGGATTCCCGACCCAACCTGAATATATTAATAATATTTTTTAATTAGATTTTTTAAAAATAATATAGAAAATTAGGGTTATAAATTAAAATGTATTATCACGAACTTGAATGAGTAAACTGTAAATGTTGATTTAAATATATGTATATATAAAGAAAAAAAACTAGGGTTTCAGTTCGATCATTCTCACAGATCGCGGCCGTCGTCGTGCGCGATTACGCCGTCGCCGTTCGCCACTTGCTCTTCGCCCTTCTCAGATTATCCCTTAGCCCTTCTCCATTGGCTCTTTGCTCTTCTCCGGTTCTCCCTTAGCCCTTCTCCGTTCGCTCTTTGCCGTTCGCCCTTCCACCGGAACCCTAGCCGACTGACGGACGGAGTCGATTTGCTTTACTAGTCTCATGACTGAGTCGTTGATATTCAAGCCACGCTGGCACACTGCCAACCCTGTTCACGTTTCGGGTTTCACGGTTGAGTCGCTAAAGTTCCCCTCCCTCAACTCTGTGCTTTACTGGTATTTGCCAAAATTTTGCTGCAATTGGTACATTATTTACAAATTACAATCATAGCTTCTGATGTTTGATGTAACCTGATAGTGCTTTTTCTTTGCTACTCGATTGAAAGTCCGTCACCAAGTTGTAGGGCTAATCCAGGAGGATTGATTCCTAGTGATGTCTTAACAGCAAGTTAAATAGTTAATATATGTGATTTTGGTATTCTAATTGCTAATCGTGTGATACACTGATACTTACTTTTTGGTACTACTAGTTCAACTTTGATTTGGCGTTCCAATTACTAACTGAAAAGAGGTAGTATGTCATTGAGTTGCAAGTAGCATTTTCAGACTGATCTGGAATTTTTGAGTTGCAAGTAGCATTTTCAGTATGTAACTATATGTTCCTTGCCAAGGTTCGTTTTAAGAATATATATTATAACCTATGTTACTTTGCTGTCTTTAAATTAGAATGTTTATGGTATTGTTTCTGAATATGCCTGTGAAAACAAATTACTTATGTTTCTGAATATGTTTTCAAATTAGAATATATATTATAACCTATGTTACTTTGGTGACAATTGGTTAGCGGCAGATGATAGCCCATCCTTTTTTTTACCACGCTCCAGTTTTAGTAGCTCTGACCTTCAAATTATTTGTTAAGTTACATAATGGTGATTAACCCATCTATTTTCTTTCTAGGCTCCATCTTTAGTTGCTCAGGTTGATAAGGAGCAGTACTTTTACCTGGTTTCTGTGGTGAATCCTGGGAGAAAAATTGGACCAGTTGATGAAGCTTTAACAGTGGTTGGTATTTATATGCGCATGGATATTTATTCTTAAACTTTATGAAGTATGATATTTTCTGTCACTTGGTTTTTTAGACAGCATTGAAGGCACTAACCAGAGCCGTCTTCAAGATAGACATTATGTACCATGGCGCTCTATTAAATAATGTAAGTTTACATAGTCAAGTAGAATCAATGTATAAATTCTCACTCACTCCCTATGTTCCAAACTTAATAGTAACTTATGTTTTTCTACTGCATGCCCTTGAAGATTTTTCTAACATCCATATGGGACTATGATTTGGAGACAAGGAATGCATTCTTGGAATTGATCACTACAATGGTACGCATCTGTAAATAGAGAGAAAAATTTTCCCAACTTAATCCATATGCATCACTCATGTATTCTATTTTGTTTGATGATACCAGGCTACACTACCTGATAAATTTCTTGAAAATTGCTTACATGTGCTTATGTGTAACTTTCGCCCACCCAATTGGCTAAAGGCGCCATTTTGTCACTCAAAAAGATGGCTTATGAGAAAGAAAGAAGTTCACAGCGAACTTCATTTGGCATTGCATTGTATTACTACTTTAGTACCTCTTGCTCCAGTGAGGCTGAAATTTTTAATTGAAAAACTGATGTCAAGAGTCACTGAAGATAAATATGTAAGTTATCAACAAGAGAAAGGAAATGTTATATGCAAACAAACTGCTAACTGTCACACCTTGCAGATTATGGTAACTTATGTGGAGGGTTTGCTTGGACTAGAAAGAAATGAAATTGGAAAATTCCTTGGAAGCACAGTATTGGCAAAAGTAGTAGATTTGCTCACAGACTTGGATGTGAGTCTTGTTCATCTTGGTTTTTTCTTCATTTTTTAGGATAAAATACTGGTGCAAAATTCTCATTTTTTCGCGTGGCAGGTAAACATACCTTGGGAAGACATTCTACAGGAAGAACAGAATAAAAGTGTATTTGTGATTGAACTTGGAGATTATAATCAAGATAATGAGCATTCTGTAGGATATGATATTCCACATGTATTTTGTTTAATTTTCCATATTTAAATTGGTACTTATATGTTTTCCTTTTATTTTCTTATTTTTTAGTCCACCAAACAAAATGGAGTTTTAAAGTGCAATGTTTTTGCTGACAAATTGGATGGTTTGATGGTGGTAGTTTGTGAGCATCTTAAATCCTGTGCAGACAATGGTTGTTTATTAGAGGTGAGCTTCTAAACCTATTAACTTCTAGAAGTACTGGAAATCTTTCTATAAGTATATATCAGTGTTTTACATAGAGATTTTGTATTATGTTAGGTTCTTTAAAGATGAATGTAAAATATGTAATCAATTGTACATAGAAAAAATGTCTTTCCTTTATAAATATACTAATGTTAGAGTTTCTTAACTGGACTATGAAAAATCTACCTTTTAGATTGTTTTAGGTACCAAAACATTAAATATGCATCAGGAGATAAAAACACTCGATATTTAAAGGTATTAGCAAATCTATAACCATTTAGGCAGCAGATTTGAAGGTTTCATTATGCTTTTCTGATTTTAAGCGCACCAGAGAATTGTTTATTGTAGGTTTTGTGTATTGTTTCCTGGTGATTGAAAGTTTGTTAATCACTTGATTTGAAAGGAAAAAAAGGCTCATCAGGTAGAAACTTCTGATGTATAGAGTTTCTAGGTCGACTATATTACTTATTGCTTGGAAATATCCTCCTTTTTTGCATCCTTGTAGAGTTATAGGATTACTTGTGAAGTTTATGTTTATGCAGCAAAACATCTGGCTTATCATTTATCATCAGAGTTAAACAAGTTGATACAAACAAGTTTCAATCCTAATGCTTTTCAGCTCCACAATTAAATTATTTACTTAAAGAAAAATGGGAGAAAGAAATAGGGAGAATACAAAAGTTAGTTATGCGAGAAGGAATATATCGAAGTTAGTCATGCAAAGAGACACTTTCATATTCTCCCTATTTTCTTCCTCCTATTTTGCGAAAGTAAGTTGGCCTTCAAAAGGAATTCATTGTATGTTAATATTTATGTAAAGTAAGAAAACAAAATAGGAGTGGTGGTGTAAAGGTAATCCCGAGCTGCCCAAATTGTAGTCAGAAAACTCATTCTCTAACAATTAACTCAAAATTATGTTTCTATCTCTTGGTTATATAGATGAACCAACTGTCTATTAGACATGTGGAATAAGAGAACTATTAAGTGGCAAGAATAAGATAACTATAAGTGGCTTGTTTTTTGACCTTTGTATGATGAACTAGTCGAAGTTTGCCTTTGAGCACATTGCAAACCATTTCACATTCCTATCCTGTGAAATAGGTGTTTAACATTCATTAGATTTGTGGAACAAGATAACTATAAGTGGTTTGTTTGATGACCTTTGCACGATGATTTAGTATAGTTTCTATTTGAATACTTTGGGAATATCTTTTGCAAACATTCTCATTCCTATCTGTGAAATAGGTGTTTGACAGGCTCTCAGAAATCTTTCGAAGGGCGGTGCTAAAACTTCACAAGTCAAAATTTACTCAGGTAGCTTTCTTTTCAGTTTCTTTTGCCTTTTTTTTTTTTTAAATTTTATTAAGATTTTCTTAGAATCTATGTTCTATCTCTAATTGGTTCTCACTGCTAATCTTGATTTTTTTTAAATGAGCAGTTCCTGATATTTTATGCCTGTTCGTTGGATCCTGACACATGCGGTTTGAAATTTGCTATTCTACTAACAGATATTTTTGTTTCAAAAGATGAAGATCCAGATTCCAGGTAATTTCGAGATTGATACTGAAATTACCATTTAACAACCTACTGTGAACTGGTATTTTCTAGTTATTTTTTCTTTACAGAAACTTCACTGTAAATGTTTGTTACTGTCTTTTTGGCTGTATTTTGCAATCCAAGTCCAATCTGTCTGTAGCAGTGGAACAGAATAAAATGAGGGCAAAATTTGAGATTTTGAATCTTGATTTAATGCAATTCTTCTGCTAGAATAAATTATGGGATGAAGGATGCCCTTTGACTATCACATCGGAGAAACATATATTGATTGTTATGAATTACTTGTAGTCTCACCAATCAACACCTTATAGTTGTTAATTCCCCAAAGGTTGAATTCTTGACCATTCAAATGGTTTGAAGTCCTTGTTCATTGCCCCCCAACTGTACAAAGTTTTGCTGCTACTGTTGTTCCTAGATTTTGACAATCACACTTGCACTTTTGTTTGTCATGGTGTTCTATTTACAATTTGTGTGGGCCATAATGAATGAGCATGTCAACAATTGTTATTTTTCTGCCAGTAGGTGGTAGCCTTCCACTAGCACAGAAAAGTCTAAAACATTGTACATTGACTTTATGTTTAGCTGAAGGGTTTTGATTATCAATTATTTGTTGGATTGTCAGGCATCCAGCATCATCTTTAGAATCTGATAGGCGTTTTTTGTATTTGAGCATGAAGGTTTGTGCTCGGTTGCTTCACATCTATTTTCATAGATGCAATTGGTTTTCCATGTACATTAGTTTTTATAAGGTTGGAGGTCACAATATTACTGCTTTGGTTATTTATACATTTTTACACACTTCGGCGTTGCTTACACAATTCGATTATTGACCATGGATTAATGCCACATTTTAAGATATTATGGAATACACTGATTCAAAGGGGAGTCTTGTTCTCAGAAACAACCTCTTGTAAAACAGGATAATGTTGTGTACAATAGCCTTGTACAATGGTAAAGTTGCTCCCCGTGTGACCTAGAGTTCACATGTTTGAGTCTTGAAAATAACATCTTGCAAAGTAGGGTAAGGTTGTGTACAATAGACCATTTCCTGGGACTCGCATTGGCGGGAGTTTCGTGCACCGGACTGTCCTTTTTATGGAACACACTAATTGACTTGATTCATTTTAGTGTGTATGCTTGTAACGTGTCATCATATTTTTGGTTTCAAATGCAGAATGAAGGCCGTTGCCTATCTTGCAAGTTATCTAGCCCGGGCTAAGTTTATTTTCCCTTCGCTGGTCACAAGTATACTTGAAAGGTTTTATTAGTTTCCTTGGCGTTTGTTCTATATTGATTGGTGTTTATGTTCACCTTGTTGATATTTTGGAATCCCAACTCAGATTGGTGGATTGGTGTTTTGAGTATTGTCAATTGCAAGAGAGTCGGGAAAAAATGATCAGTCCTCAAGCTGACCGAATCTTTTATTCTGGATGTCAGGTCAGTTTTAAGTTATTTCTTGTTACTCTCTTTGACGGTGTAATATTCCTAGCCAGCTTTTATGCTAAGAATGCTATTTATTATCTTCCATTTTATGGGTGATCTGATTGGTTACTGATCTTATTAGTTACTAGCTCTTCTACATCTTGCTTTTATAAGCATTTATAATTTACTAAACCCATGGATTAAAATTTCAAGCTGGGGTGTTCAACTTAGGTTTAAATTTACAAGCGCCTATCAATTGCATAAACCTGTCAATATAGATGATAGGTTCATGGTTTCTGGTGTCGAGTTGTGCCAGTTGGCATCGACGAAATCTACTGTTCCACTTGCACACAAGACGACCTTAACACCGACTGTGTGCGACAGAAGAGTTAACAGAGGGAGAAGTGGAAGTGATATGAGAGGAGAGAGGAGAGAGGAGAGAGGAGAAGAAGAGACGGGAAAGAGAGAGAAAAGAAAGGAGAGAGGTGGAGTATCAGGTAGACAATGGCGAGCAACGGCACAAGAAATAGTAGGCAGGCTGACGTGGCTTGGGCAACATGGGTGGGTGGCATGGAATCAGATGATAAAAGGAAAAAAAAAAGACAGAAAAGAGGAAAATAACTAGGGTTTAGGTTTGCCTTAAAAATAAATCCTGATATTTTTTTTAATAATATCATAACTTAATTTTAATAATATCATACCCTAATAAATAACAATAAATCAACTTATCCTATTTTTAAAAATAATTTAAAATGGAAAAAATTATATGATAAAATTTAGTATTGATAGGATTTATAAATTTATATCTGTGACATTTTCTTACTAAAACAAGTGCACTGTACCCTATATCAAATTGTTGTATAGTCTCATTTGACAAAGTACCCATCTCGTTTTCCATATCATTCCATGATTGGAGAAGCTATACAAATCCATCCTAAATTGACCAAATTTTTTAATTTTTAAGAAACACCATCAACCTGGTAGTTTTGTATGTATATTTTTTTCAGATTACAGTTTACAGCATCTTTTCTTCAATTACAACTGTTTCCCTGTTACAGCGTATTCCTACCCCAATCTTTTGATAAACTATGGATTGGCCCCGGCCTTTCTTGATTCAGCTTGACCGATCTGGATGATCTGGTTCAATATCGGTCAGTTTGCAAAACCTATGGTTTGATAAATCATAGTATATATTGTACCTCGGAAGGTGTGCAAATTCGTTCTCATTGTCCAAAATCAAGCCTTCACTATAACTTAGTTTTGGAGGGAGGGTAGCTTACTATATTGGCATGTAAAACATACTATCATCGTAGCTAATTGTTGTAGTTTATTTATTTTTGTAAAATTCTTCTTTCTTGTCTGTAGGCTGTGATGTACATTCTATGTTTTCGATTGCGATCAATCTCAGATGTTCCTCACCTCAAGCAGCTGCTCTTTCACCTGCCACTGGATTCTATCCTGTGTCATCCAACCTTGGATCCTCTTAAGGTACGCGGACAGAATTTATTGCCCTAATCGAAATACTGAACTGACTTATTCCTGCAGAAGGAATACTATTTTTGTAAAAATAGTAATCATCCATTGATCTGATGCCAGTTGCTTGTGCATTTATGCAGGTGTGTTTGCCCTTGATCGTTCAAGAGTTCCTCAGACAAGCAAGTGCTGCCCGGTTGTTCAAGAAACGCATGCCTTATTTCTACGACAACTCGTTTGAATCTGAATTCTCAAAGGCTTTTGGAGGAATCGAGCGTTTGGACATGTTCTTCCCATTCGATCCGTATCTTCTTAAAGAATCCGACAGGTCTGTTACTCATTCCTAATAACAAAAATTAATTAGATCTGCTTATTTGCTGTTACATGCTCTCCAGAAAAATTGGTTGAAAATACTATTGTATCTCTGCACTAATTCATCCTCGAGATCGACTCCCTCTGAAAACATGATCGTTTGTTCTTCACCGATGTCATTTTAAACTTGTGTAGCACACTATCCTATTCCATCTTTGTTCTGCAGATTTATGCGCCCCAATTTTGAGTTCTGGGACAATGTGAGGACAACATACAACAACTTCGACGGCGACGAAGTGGATGATGAGCTCGAGGACCTTGATGTTCCCAATTTCCCTGATGATGCGGAGGACCTTGACAATGAAGATGACATGGAACTACCGATGAGCAAAATGTCAATCACCCCAAAGCCTAGCTTTCTGCACCCGATAGCCACCAACTTCAGCCAGCCTTCGCGGATGCCCGCAAGAATAAGACCGTCTCAAAGCCCTCCATCCCCTCGACAAGGGATTTTATCTAGGAGCGAGTGGAGGGGTTGAGGCAGCAACGACCCTAAAGTTTGCAGATCTTGTATGCTGCTACATCATTGTTGTAGTGTTAAATATATTTAGGTGAGCCCATTGAGATTGGTTAGGGTAAAGACGATACATGTATAGTTGAATAACTAGTGCAATTTTGTTATTTTTTTTCCTTCCAAAATTTATTAGCCGTGCCCTTGTAATCACACTCATCATTGAGTCATGCTTGTCTCAATTATTTGATACCACACAGTTTTCATCTCCATTTTGTGCAAGTTACTAATACGTAAGAAGTGCATGACTTATTGACTATTACTATAACCAAGTGTTATTCCACCAAATCATTTAAAATTGTTATCATAATTTTATATTAATACATATTTGTATCAACGGCACAATTTTAATTCTCTAATATTTTTATTCTGTCCTATTAATCATATATTGTGCTCGTGGCCCCGAAGTTGAATCTCAGCCTTGACAAATTTCTTTTAATAGGTGTTTAAAATATATAGAGCTTAAGTTATAAACTTATAGTCTATCATTCAACCTCCTTGTAACAGGGTAGATTTTATTGGTATATAGTTTATTTTTTTA
>JBAMIB010000061.1:3983255-3996323 GCA_037177415.1 Kaempferia rotunda | reverse complement strand
TATTAAACTTGATAATATAAATTTATTTATTTATTTATTATATTAACAGAAATTTTATTGATGAATATTATTTACAAAAAATTCATAATCTCAGTTTATGAATATTAACGAGTGGAATAGAACCTCCAATGGATACTTAAGTCGATTGATCTGCCATTCAATTGAATGATTTGCGATAACATTTGAATTATCTGACGACCACGGCTAATAGTATCAATCAACAGTCTTTTTCTAAGACTTATTGTTCCATCAGTCTACTATTTTTGTTCATTAGTCCACTGATTATGTCTTAATCGACTGATTAATTCGCTGATTCGATCATAAATATAAATATTCTGTGTATTAGCAATCCAACATGAGCAACTGTTTAATTGACTCAATTATCAATCCACTAAATCCAACCTCCAGTCGGTTGAATCATTGACTTCAACAAACTCTATATAATCGAGTCCACTGAAGTTTTAGGTCTACCTGCCTAACCTTAGATCTACTCTGACCTATCAAAACTTCCACTCACTTAGTCTTGGATCTATCTTGACCCGCTAAGATTTCAACTTGTTAACACATGGTGAACTTTCCACTTACTAACACATATTGGACATTCTTCAATGCCAACACTTATTGAACTTCTAGTATGTCAAGTGTTCAGTTGACTTCATTTTCTAGTCAACCTTGACGTATTTAAGGTATCAATCTAACTTAAACACTCAACAAATCACATTGCTCAAACAATAAAATATTTGAGTCTCACATAACCAAATTAGAGCATTTTCTCCTTAGTCCTTATATAGCCTTCAAGTTGTCTTCAACCTTCACTTTCCAATTCTGCAACAAGCTAACAGTCAAGCAAACCACTTTCTAGTCGTCCATTTTTGCGATAGTCTCAACCTTCAATCTACCAACACACCTCTCAGTCACCTCAACTTGACACGAATTGATTTTTCTCCTAGGCAATGACTAAAGTTGATTATCTAACTTTCTCACATACTTCCTTTGCTTCATCCTTTAAGTACAGAAGGTGATAATATTCATCCTAAATTGTCCTATCATCAGCCCCTCGACTAAATTAAGAGACATACATCACAAGGACATTTTTACCTTAATAAGTCATATAGTAGTATTTTTATTAATTAAAATTATTTAAAAAGCTAACTAATGTGTTGAATTTACAATATGCAAGATTTTTTACAAAATTATAAGTGCTTGAATTTGTTTGAAATTGAAATTTGCCAGATTTGTTAAAACATCAAAAGTATTATTTTTACTTTATTTTATTTTGATTGTGTGATAAGGACAAGCATCAGTGTTCACAATAGCTCATAAAAGTCAATCAATAATTGGTTAATCATTCATTAAAAAAACAAAAGTTTATTTTTTTTTTATTTCAGTTGGCATCAGATATTAAGTTCTTCGAACGGATTAATTCTCGGGTGACTGACCCGGCCCTAGAAAATTCCCACCACTTGCAGTGCACCGCAGTTAAAATTTGAACCTTAAATTCTTTAACTATCCGTTAGAAGGTCTAACCAATGCACCATGAGAAGGAATGCATCATCTAATCACCTTGCTAATAACAAATTCAATCTCCAAACATGAAGTCATCAAATTTTCAAACTTCATAAACAAACTCTAGTTCAGTAACTTCATGCATATCTTTTCTACAAGGCATACACTATCTACTTAACATACTATGGTCCTCCATGCTTTAAAGACTTTCCTAATAAATGAAAACATAGGAATTTTCAACATGATAAATAATTTAAAAAACAAAAAAACATATTTCTACAGGGCTAGCATCATGGTAATAATAGTGTAGGACTAATTGAGTTGATCATATCACAAAAAACCTCCTGCGATGTGAATTTGATCTATTATACGTAACCTTTTCAAGCACAAAAATTTTCTACATAATAAAAGAATAAAAAATAATAGTACCTTAAACTATGCATCATGGATATTCAAGGATCATTGTCAACTTGGATAGTCGAAAAACGTTGATACCTAATAAATATATATCTTGGCATATCGACTAATAAGAGAATACAATTTAGTTATGCTGTATAAATGAATTCAGTTCTAGATAGAGTTCAGAATCCTTACTTAAATAATAATAGTAATAATCATAATCATTAAGCAAAGTCATGCCATTCTGCCAGTTACTAAACTGATCAGAAAAGGATAAGTTTCCATGAAGCTGAAAGCTAACACTTACAAAGTATGGTAGAGAGGAATCTTTGGTTATGTTAGGTGACAGCATCGGTGTAGGAAAACTGTGGTGTCTCATAGATGGACTAATCCTCAAACATCAAATAAATCTTCTGAGTTAGTGGATTTGGTGGCAATTTAGAAAAATGAGTTCGAAAATGAGTAGGGAAGGCACAAACAAACCGCTCATTTGGAACTGAGTGGGATATCAAATTCACTGTCAAGCCTGTTGTTTATATGCAGTTGTTGTGTCTTGCCTTTCTCTTGATGGACCTACCCAAGCGCAAGCGGCGATTCACAAGAGCATTGAGCAACACATCTAATGCATCCCCTGTTGCCCCCGCCTGTTTATCCAATTCATACATACTAAAGCTAGGAAGAAGGTGCAATTCATCCAGAATCCCTGCAGCAGCAGCAGCAGTACAGGTTCTATCCCATGCCGGTTGGGGGCTGTTAAACCAATTCCAGCTATGATTTATGCAAAGAGAAAGGTTTGCAAGCTAAGACCAGAGTACAGCTGCGATCATTACCGTAGCTTATGCATGACAGAAGCACCAAGGTTTGACAGAGAAATACAAGGCAGATGTTCATCTCTCTGTGTCGATATCCATCTCTCCTACAAAGGACTACAATTAGTGATCTATAAACTTTAAAGGAGAATGCTCATTGGAAGAGACTCGTAGATGCCTATTGCAGTTATCCAACATTAGCGGTAGAATACACAATGCATTACCTAGTTAATAATGAGTCTAATGAACAAAAAATACAAAAGAATTATTCTGAAAAATATTCTAAAATTTGCTTTGATAATTTCACATTGCTAAGCATGCTCCATTAATCAAGTAGAAACATCCATTGTATTGTTTAATTTGAGTCCTAAAAATAAAAAAAGCCAAACAATCAGCCAAAATGTATAGCTAACACAAACCCTCTAGGAAAATATCATCAAGTTAAAGAAACATTAGGTGAAATTCTAAAGTAAAATATGTTTCAGAAGATAAAATAACTATGGTCATAGTCCTTCACACTGGCCGTTATTTGCAAGGAGATCAAAACTAACAATGCTGGTCACTTAAATAATGTTTTCCAACAAAGCAAATAGTAACTTCTAATGTCTTGTGCAAAAAAACAGCTCACTGAGATTAATGACAGGTTTATCACACGAAAGGCTCATAATCCATCATCCAAATTTCAATTAGGTTTTTAAATTTCATTAGTTTGATTTGCCTCACATATTTTCAGAACAATTGTGTTAATTTTCTTAATGCGATCGCTTGCCACATCAGCCACCCATTACTACTAACCATACAAAAATGATGGATATGACAGATAATTCTACAATTCCAATTATACATACACATATTATATGCATATGATTAACCCATTAATTATTTACAGAAAACAGAAAAGATGGATCAGAAGTACCATTAAGCGTCTGTACATTGCCGCTGAATTGCTCCACGTACCATCAATCAGAACAAAATTTAATGGTTTTTCAAAAACATCCTGATAATTACAATTAATTCAAATTACATGGTCCTGTAAAGAATTTTACAACTACACAAGAGAAGTCAACGCAAGCTGTGACTAGAGAACTTATATAAAAAATTAGTTTAAATGACTTTGTACAGGACAAGTAAATTTAAATGGAAATTATATCAAATTTGCAATAGTATGATGACTTTGATAGAATAAAGAAGATAACAGGACATCATATCACACTAGCAAAATCATCAACCCATGTCCAAATTATTTAGGGTTTGGCTGTATGGACCATATTCCTCCATCAAATCTACACAAACTATCTGATTTAATATTTATATTCAGAACAATCAAACTATCTTTTATTACATAAATGCAATTAATTGATTCAATTTGTCTAACAATAAAATACATTGACCAACTTTGAGAACATCCCACCATCTCACCGAGTGACTCAAATAGTAGAATCTTTTTTTTTATTAATTTAGTACATTCATCTTAGCATACTATTTCTATTGCATTATTTATTTAGTAAATTTTATTTTCTAATTTTCCAACACTCTGATTTATAACATGTGACAATTTATACCAAATCTTACAAAAGTGTTACATTTAGCTTAAGAGGCAAACCACAGTCCCTTAAGCATGTTTCTCTTCATTTCAACCACTTGTTCTATCTTTATTTCCTTCCTCAGGAAAATATATCCAATACGCTCATTCAACGGAATTTTATGTTTATCCCTCATATATATTTCCGTCCCTTGATGCTTTTTCCCTTATTAATGCAACACATTTCATGTATTCAGTTTGACTGATAGTTAACTTGAAATGTTAAGTTTCTGAAAATTGCAAACAACATTGAAATTCTAGTATTCTACCCAGATTCTGCTGCACAGTATAGAAATAGGAAAGTCCCTATTAATATACAGAGTAAACACATAGATTTATTGAAACACTTACAAGTTTTTCCAAATTTATCCAAGTTCCAAATATATTCTATTCTTTTAAAAGTGTGTTAAAATCTACTCTGTTATATTATTCCATACATCCTATGTTAAAAATCTGATGTCCGTGGCATTTTGCCATGTTAGCAAAGTTCACACATTCACACGTGAATCTCAATGTGAATGCTAACATGGATTGAGGAAGAAGAAAAAGATGAGTGAAAGGTGATGGCTCCATCTTGACATCCACATGCTCTTTGCTGATATGGTAAAACAGCTCATGTGTGTCACATCAATAAAGTTCAAAGAAATTACAATTTAATACACCTTAAAAGACAGGAAGATTTAAAAATTTTAAAGATAAATTTGAAAACTCCTGCAAACATTTGAACAGATTAACCCTAAACTATATAAAACATAGATGACAAGAATCTAAAAGAAGAAATGATATGAATACCATTTTTCCATCGTGTAGATTGGTGAATTGATCATCAGAGAAGGCATCCTTAACTGAGCTTGGGGATTCATTGCGATTAGGATAGAGGAACCAGGTCTTATTCTTCCCTGGAATGAAAAAATCCAACCAGAGAAAATTTTCACATGATTAAAGTAGACAAGAATTGGTACAAGAAAATAATTATAAACCAAAGAAAGAAACCGTTGATATCTTCGAAGTCGGATGGTATAGACTTTCTGTTTGTTAAATGGACTAAGTATCCATAAAAGTAAGTCAAGTAGCTAAGCTGAGAACAGCTACACTTTTTTAAAAAGTATTATAATAAGTCAAATAAGCGTATGTAAGAATGCATATTCTACATGACGTAAAACACTACGTGTGATGAATATACGGATTACGTGGTCTAATATGTAATCTAAGCAGGCCATATTGCAGGTAGGTCTGTTGCTGAGTCTATAGATGAGTCCAAATCAAATTAAATAAATGAAATAATCAAACAAAAGATGGTTTGATCAAATTAGTCTCCAGACATCATATACTGAAAAATAAAGGAAATATGAGGGGCATAGTCAAATAAATGATGATTTAATTATACTAGTCTCCAGAAAAACATAATGCGTAACAATAAGAGGGAGAAAAGTGTATAATGCTATATTTTGCCAATAAATTATACTATAGTGAATCGGTACTTGCAAAAAAAGTATACACAATCTACATTCAACGATGTCTATTAGGTCATAAATCGACTGAGTTATTTGGAATTCATCATAAGGCGACTGATCCATTGTAGTCCTTAGGTCATCCGATCATTAATGCCAACATGTCAGAACAGCTAGTTTTGGCTTTCTTGTTGTAGATCAATTGGCTGGAATTCACTAGAATTTATCATCAATTGACTGTCCAGTCGACTAATTTACAAACAAAAATATTTTATGTTTTGGCTGATTAGCCGGTGTCGATTACTTAGTTGACTCAATTTACCAATCAACTGGAACTTCGAGTACTATTACCCTAAGGTTCAAATTTTCGTCTAAGTTGAAGAATATGCTCTAGCAAGAATATAATCCTCTCAACTTTCACAACTCACACAATAACTTGCCTTCCACAACTTAATTTGGCCATCAAGGTCATTTCCCGTTGGGTCTCCAAGTCCTTTGGATGCACCGAGCCCATAGCTCTCACTCCATGTTCCATCTTTTACTCCTCCCCTGCGTAATTAGTCTTCATCCAACTACTATCAATGTCGCGCCATCATACTCCTCATCCTACAGAAGTATCATACTTCTCCAATCTACAATGGACCTCGAGTCACTGAGCCAACCAACTTGATCACACCAATGCTCCACAAGCTGCTCCAACACCATCTCAATGCTTCTCACCTTGTGGTCCCTCGAATGCCTCATGCAAAATTCTACGAAAACCATCCAACCTGCAATCCAATGAATGCGTTGCCTTGACAAGCCAAGTCATCATCTACACTCAACCTCGTGTCAAATCACAAGGACCTTGATCTCCATGTGTGTCCAAGTTACTGCACAACTTAAACACTCATATCAAAAACAAATATAAGGCCTAACTTAAACCCTTTTCATAAACATCAAACCCTAAAGTTAAACCCGACCACTTCGTGCATAATTACACCAACAATAAGCACTTTACTCTTTACATAATTTTTTTCTATATATTATGTGATAATCATATAATTTTCTTCTATATGGATCACTTGGTTGATTAATATACTATATGTTATAGATAACAAAAAGTATTATATATGCTTGTTATAAAATTTTGGTTTAAAATTTTCTTTGAAGTTTACAATTTTTTTAATAGATTAGAACTTTCAAAATTTTCTTGTGCACATTGTTGAGTTCTTCTATCAATGTAATTAATATTTAAGCATATTTTAGTTTAGACTATGTAGTGGCATGTGCTTGCATAAGCATATGGACATTGTAGATGGTTATGTAATCATTTTACTATATTTTGAAAATCATAAGTAGGTGATGCTAAACATGAATTTAATTAAAATGAGGCCGAAAGCATAATAGATAAAATCTTCAAAATGAAATCGTCCATACAAAAAGCTTGTGGATCTCCAAGATCACCAATATCCATCAATTAATTTTTGAAACAACCACACAAAAATAATTCAACAAGAAACAATAGTTAGCAAATGCCTTGTACTTGAGTTATACAATTTTTCAGCCAATTATTTTTTCATAGGAAAAAACTGAAAATCTAACCTGAATCCCCAAGTGCTTTCCACATGATGTCTTCATGTTCATGGACGCCGAAAAGACACAAAACTGCCGAATGAATTCCGAACGTTTGCCATAACAATTTTCCAGTATTATTTTGGCGCAAGAAATCCTGTACAGATGAGACTTAATGACAAAATTCCAAGAGAATGAAAATAGCACAATAGAAAAAAAAAACAATGGATTTAATATTGAAGTAAATACCTTTGGATGCATATAGATCCAAAATTTAATGCCCTGCCATAATGAGCATTTCATCAGCTTAGAGCACATGCAATCTTCCACAGCTAGCCAACACTGAAAAATTAAGATTTTCAAGGAATGAAAAAATAAGCATGAATGCATAATCAGCCAAACCAGCAGAAATGGTGAAAAGATATCACTACCTTTCCCACAAGGAAATTCATCAGCTAGCAAAATTTGCAGTCTAACATAAAAACTACAAGAAATCATGAAGCAAGCTAATAATAACAAATAACTTAGCAATTAGGATAAAGAAGTTTTAATGAAAATGAAGATAAGCAGACTGAATGATAATAAAGTCGTATTAAAGTGGCAAGAATTTAAGAGATCAAGGAAAAATTTATTTGACTAATTAATTCAAAAAAATTTAAGAATTAATAAGATATCTAAAAGATAAGAAAAAATATTTTAGTACCTATTAACAATAAAAAAAGGCGATATATGTCAACTAAATTGATGAATGATACTAATTGTGAGAGAGTTGTTGAGAGGAGAATAAGAGAGGCTAATAAGAGATGAGACAACATTTCTATAAAAATTGATTGCATATCTAGAAGATCTTATTTATTTAATATGAACTAATAAAAAAAATATAGCAAAAAGAAACAAGATTAGCATATGATTTTTATTGGTTTAGAAAATAAACAAATGATAATGTCCCTAAACAACTAGACAATTGCTATGGTGGGTTAAGAAGAAAAGAATATATATCTAGCCATAATATTAACATAACAAATATCATTTATAATAGTGTTGTTACTAAGTGTTAGAGATATTAAAAAGATTCATTATGTAAGTTCTTTGAACTTCTCAATGTTCCTGAGCAAACCACTTTGGAAACAAATATTGGCACATCAACACAGTTATGATTCATTACAAAGACGTTTCTACCTTGAAACTATTTATATGTGCCATGCGATTTCTACTCTCATCATGAGCATACATAATAAGAATTTTAAAATTCTTTGGAATCTAATCCTCTTAAATTGCTAGACTAAATAGAATTTTAACCCCCGTACTCATTTTACTCTCATCATAAGCATAGATAACGAGAATTTTAAATTTCTCTAGAATCTACTCCTCTCAAGCTACTAAACTAAATGGGTTTTTGACCTCATTATTTCTCTTGTGCATTCTAGTTAAGGAAACCTGGCTAGAGGGAAGAGGTAAATAGCCAATACCTATAAATAAAAATTTCTTTCGAGAACGGGACAATTAAACATTAGTATTTGCATGGCGTGCTCATGTGTGTTCTATTGTTCATATCAAGTATAAAGGCAAAGAAATGTAAATAATAGCAATAAGAACAATGCTACATAATTGGTTAACCATGGTTCAAAGACTCACTCCTACTCCATGACTTATGACTCATCCAATGAGCCATCCCCCTAAAATCCCTGTAACGATTCTAATAATAATCATCCTTTTACAAGAGGTAATGGAAGAAACCTCTGGCAATCTATTTTGGGACTAAAATGTTTATAATTGATCTCTTCTCCTCTCAAATATAAAAGATGATATGTAAACTAAGTAAAAAATTGCCAAGCGCTTCACTTAATACCTTTAAACTTGTCCAAGCCCTTGTACACCTTTAAGCAATGTATCTACTTATAAGAAGTTACAAGATCTAGCCTATGGAACCATACCAACTCAAAGCTCTCGAAGAAACCCAACGACTCTATTTGGTCCACCTCTAAATTAACTGGACAGCCTCTAGTCAATTGATCACATCCTATCAATTGATCAGGCAAAAGTAGTCATTCTATAGCCAACGGTGAGTTAGGTAGTCTAGTAGAAATCCCATCAAGTTGATTGCTCAAACTTCTGGACCGAAACCACTCGATTGGATCTAGTTCTTGTTGACTAGATCCACTTCTAGAGTTCCAGTCAACTGGATCAAATTCCTTAACTGGAACCCAAACAAAAACATAAACATCTAACCCATGCATTCAGTTAACTCTCGAGTCGACTAAACACTCCATTCGATTGAGCCTTATTTCTAAACAAGTGAGGCTTATCTCTAGTCGATTGGATCTGCTTTGGAGATGGCAACTTCACTTGGTAACACCTCATAAACCTTCACAAAACAACAAGATCGAGGGTAACCACCAACTAACCCAAACTTATTCTATCTCTACCTAGCTAATCATCAATCAATGATGTTTACCAAAGATTCAAACATGACATTAAATTTCACTTGTAATCTCTAATGACTCTCTTGCCTCTAAGTCTTCAACCTTGTGTGTGTTTTACATCACTCTAAAGTTCACCTCACGTCGGGCCTTCAATCCACCAAATGTATCAAACCTTCTAAGCTTACTCCATGTGTCATCATTAATTGTCACCTATGAAATCCACCGTCTATCGGCTGCCCTAAAGTTCACCTTGCAATAAATTTCAGGTCCTAAAAATGCTCTAATCATCCTTATGCTTCACTAATCACCTCTAATTACACTTCATTATAGGTCGTCAAGGCATCAAACCAACAATCTCTCTGTGCTCCTCCTAGAGTCCACCTCGCCTAGAATTATTAGTTTATTGCATGCTCTTAAGTCATCCTTCTCATCACTTTCAAGCCCACTTCATTACATTCAAGCCCACCTCATTACAAACTTTTGACATTAAGCAAAACTTATTGAACTTGACTGCATCAAGTCAACCATCAAGCAACTCAACCACGTCAAGTCACAAGCTCTACAAGCTCCATATGCACTCTAACAAGACCTTACACGCATGATATAAACATCAATACCATGCTAACTTAACCTTTTTTTTCAAATGTGTCCAAACAATCTAGTTGAACCTGAATACTTTAGAGCATCATTGCACCAACAATTCTAACATTGGTCCGTAAACTACCTCTATATTATCTTCCTTTCCTCATACTTCTTAAAAAAAATTACTCTTCTTCATTGCTACTTCTCTCGAAGCTTCTTCCGTAAGATCTG
This sequence comes from Kaempferia rotunda, assembly GCA_037177415.1. NCBI lineage: Eukaryota > Viridiplantae > Streptophyta > Magnoliopsida > Zingiberales > Zingiberaceae > Kaempferia > Kaempferia rotunda. The sequence continues at coordinate 3,985,786 of JBAMIB010000061.1, read as the reverse complement.
TCTCCACTTTCCAGCTCTACCCTATATTGTCTCTCTCCTACCATATTAGTTACTTCACAAAGTTCTCTTTTTCCTTCTATGTACTTTATAAAATTGAAGGAGCATAATTGCTACATCCTTGATATTACCTGTAGCTACCCTCCCATGAATCTTTATCCATGAAAACCTGCTCTAAGATCAGCCTAGATGCCAATATGTCAAATGCAAATAATTGCTTCCTTAGCAACAAGGAGAATGTTGTGCCTCCTTGTCCCAGCTATTTTACTAAAACGTTGAGATCCCCTCATTGGTTAGGCCCTCATGGGTTAGGCCAACATCTTTTGACGTTGATACTACAATGCTTGCTTTCCTTCATGCCTCCATGGTCAGCACCTTGGCATAGATGGCACCAATCTAATGTTATTAAATCTCACTTAAATATAGTGTCTGTGTACTTAATGTATGCATGCTTAAATGCAAGTCTGGTACTAAAAGAGTATTAAGTCTTATAGTACTGTCAAACTAAGAGTTAGCTTGCCCAAAGTGAATGCAGCTCAGTCAAAGGTCCAATTGAGGTAAAGAGGATTCAGGTCAGCTAAGTGGTCTATGAAAGCAAGTGAGTGTGGGAAGTGTAAAGGGGAGACAAGTATTCACCTTCAAATTGTCCTCAATTTAATTGTCATCCTTTCCTAAGGTAATGTAGGACATCCTCTGCGTCCCTAGGTTTCCCTTTTATATACTTACAACGTAGTGATTAGCAAATGTGAGACCTAGACATAGTTAAGCACATGCCCTGAATTTTTAACTGCCTGTTTTGTTGCATGTAAAGTTAGAATTGCCCCAGCGTTTTCCAAATGAATTAACAAGGTACCAGTCCCAACCAATAGTTTTGTACCATCTGTTATACATCATATGTTAACGATATTAGTGGGTAATTATACCTACATCGATATGATGAGAATGATCAGACTAATTCTGAAATTTTATAATTAACCATTACTAATCGGTCCTTTAAACCATGTAATTGTTTATTTTCATAAAGTACATGAGTCCATTTTTTCATGATCCAAGCTAAAAGAACGTAATGCAAAGGTTACACAACAAAAAGATTAATGGATTAAGAGGTTAGATTCAAAAAAAAAAAAAATCCTGAGCAACCAAACAACACAAAAGGTCTCAACCTCTATTATAAATACCTTCTGGCATAGATGTTGTCGATTTCCTAGTAAACGACATGCTATTTGCCTTGCAGAAAAGTACTGCAGCTTCTTTTCGGAATCAGAGAGAGATTTATAAACTTCCTTAAGTTTTTTATCCTCCAGATCCTTGAAATAGCCCTACAAATATCCACTCGACAAGTAACTCAAAATGACGAAGTTCATAGTCCATTAAATACAGCCAAATTGCACTAATCATAATTTGAAAGAACCAAGTAAAAAAGGGATTGATTATATCCATTCACAATTTACAAGATCTCATATAATTTGTCTAAGACCTCTCATGTTCAGAATATCACCGTGCACCAAATTTAAAAAAAATTGAAGATTAAAAATTTTTAAAAAAAATACAAGAGCAGTATGATGAGTGAAAAGAGAAAAAAAATCTGTCAAAGGTAGGCAAATCCTCTTCTGAACTTCTCAAAATAAGAAAGAATAGTTGAGAATGGGGGACTGCAGTAGTTGGAGTTGAGAATGAATAATTTGGTCATTATCCAAAACTAATCATTGGTTCATAGCTAGAGTGAGATAAGAAAGAATGGGGGACTGCAGTCAGGATGAAAGATATTTTTCAATCTATTTTATTCGTAATCCCAGGACAAAACTCCAACATTTCAGAAAATTTGTCCTCAATTTTAGACCTACAATTCCAACTTGCTCACCTGTAGTTTCCCACCAGAGCCATCAAAGTTCACATGAGCTTCAGAGTCTTGTGCGAGGGCTTTAATGTCTTCAATCACCTCTGCGACCATGGCGGGAATTGGAGAGGAGGTGCCCCATTGCTGCCATTCCTCTACACTAACAGGCACCAAGCTGCCCAACTCTCTATCTCTGTTCTCTTTGGCCACTGCATCCATGGTAGTAGACATCAAGCTCACACTAGTTGTGCAGATTGATTTTAGGGATGGTTGCACAAAGGAAGTTACAGAAGCTGCAATCCGACAGGCCAGACAACACCCCCATGATGGCATAGCCTGTTCTTAGCTATTGGAAGTCAGACACCTGCAGGAAAATTAATCATTTCAAGCTCACAAGACAACTCAAATTGGTTTCTCATGGCATTTAAGGAAGCAAAAAATTTAACATCATTTGAGTTCCTTAAGCTGGAAGCATCACTACAAGTACTGCCTTCAAATCCATTTCTGGCAGCTTCTATCTCCATCTCTCTCCATTTCCTGCAAGAAAATGTTGTTCACAAAATTATTGATTGAGAAGGCATCTGAAAACCAAAAAAAGGGGCAACAAATCTTCAAAAAGATAATAATAAATAAATTCAAAATCCAAAATAGTATAACAAAACGATACAATAAAAACAATACAACAATAACCAAGCAA
>JBAMIB010000061.1:3967134-3983155 GCA_037177415.1 Kaempferia rotunda | reverse complement strand
TTGTTCATCCTTTAGCTCTTTTTCAAAATTTCTAATATCTCTTTCTGTGCAACCTACTCGCTCGGGCCCTCCATACTTTATCTCCAATAATCACATTTGTTGGCAAGTTGGCATATTGGCCTCTGAAAACAGTTGAGTTAATGCTTTTTTTTTGCTGCTGAAACATTACGATGTAAACGTAACAAATGCACCTTTGAAGGAGTTGAGAGTGGATGATTATAACTTTCCATGAAGTTAGTGGCAACCCATACAGGTTCAGTTTGTTTCTTGACAATGAAATCCTTGACTTACAACCCGTTCTAACTTCGCCACATGCTCTTTCCCTTATCCGTTGATCACCTTTTGCTTGTTTCTTCTGTTGGTCATCGATATGCCCTTCTTTAAAGCATACAAATATTTTCCACACAACTTCATTTGTTATCTTATTTTTCTTTCTACTATATATCCTAGCACTAAATCCGGATTCACGTGCATATTGGTTATAGAATGAAAATGCATCATCTATTGATGAGAATTCTATATCATATTGTGGCTTTCGATCATCTGCAACTTGAGGAATGTATAGTTGGATCTTCAATGCAATTTTCATCCATTGATAGGAAATTTCAGATTTAAATGAAATGAAACTCTGCATATCATCATATAGCCAGAAAAAACAATAAAGGACTATAGCAGAAAATGAGGCCACTGTCCACAACATTAACAATAATAAACAACTAGAGGCATGTAAAATAAAACAAATAATTATATCATTAGTATATCTAGAAATCAAAACAAACATTTGGCACAAATAAGACTGATAACAACTTCAAATTATAAGTGCCAAGAGAAGTCAAAGCACAGAAATTATAAAGCTAGAAATGGAATTCAATTTGTTTGCTAGATTAACTCAACCTAGATCCTCCGTGTTAGTGATAGTATCCTAGAAATAAACAACATTGTAAAAGATAATAAAGCCATTGTGAAACAATAATAAACAGCATTGTGAAACAATAATAAAGACAACACCAATGTTGTTCTTGGTCATAGTGATCTTGCAAACATAGATATAATCTTCAAGGTACAAACGATGCATGCTATCTCACACCTATAAATATCATGCCTAAACAAGTATATGGATGGGTATATTTATAACAAGCCATTAGACGTGATTTGCCGTAAGTATCCATTTGATATGTTACCTAGAATGTATGGGGCCGTCATGCAATCACCAACATGATTTCTATGAACAATTGGAAGTATGTGCTCGACTGATTTCAACCCTAAATTAGTGTGGCAAAATTTAAAAAGTAATCTGGACGAAGTGCGAATAAAAAAGAACAGGAGCCTGCGGGGTTACGGCGGCTAGAGGTCGGCAGAAAACCCTTACAGGTGCGTTTTCTCGAGGTTGGCGAGGATCTGGAAGAAACTTCGCAGCGAGAAGTATGCACTTGGCGGCGAGAGGAACGGTGAGGGCAAAACTTTTCTTCTGCCCTAGATTCGTTGCGGAGCTTTGACGAGATCACGAGCGACGAGGGGAGAGGATGCTGCAGCGTTGCGAAGAGGGGAGAGGACGGCGAGCAGAGGGTCGAGGAACGGTGAAGGCTAAAGTTTTCTCCTGCCCTAGCCTCGCTGCGGATCTTTGACGAGGGATCACAGGAGCCACGCTACAGCGTTGCGAAGAGGGGAGAGAGAGGCGAGCAAAGGGCCGAGGAACGGTGGGTGAGGGCGAAACTTTTCTCCTGCCTTTTCTCCTGCCTTCGTCCAGCGGGGATGTCGCGCACAAAGCGTTTTCTTCGTCCCGCAGCAGATCACTCTTTTTGCGTGTATATATATTCCATCAGTGAAACGTGGATACGTTGGTGGTACTGGCAACTTTTCTACAATGGCTTAAATTCTATAAGAAATAACTAAACATCTACTATTTGAATTTCATTTATGGTGAGTTGTATGATATTTTTCCTTCCATGAGAATTTGCCTTAAGAACATTGACATCTGAATGGATTCTCTGAGCACTTTTTAATTTATTGTAATGGTCGATAAAAAAATTTTATAAGATCGAATATGATTAATTGAATAAAAAAACATAATATCTAGTGCCAACTTAAACAAAACTAATTAATATTGTTGGGGCGACTTAGAAATAGAAACATTAGAATATTTTAGTTCGACCAACAATCAATTGATCGGTAGATTGTTGGACACTAATTGAACGGTGGCAATCGGTTGGTGAACCCCATGGAAACATTAAGTTTACCATTCAAAAGTTAACTTATCGTGATTACGGTAAAATCAAGTCAATAGTCAACTAATATTGACCATTTCTACTGCTCGGTGGAAAAGATTATTTGAAATGCAGAATTAAAGCTAAAAGATTAAGACTATAAACATGGGCTAGGCAGCTTCGAAAAGACACAGCTAAGTTGATAGAAAGTGGAAGAAATTTTTTTATCTAGAAAATATGCATCTATAGAATAAATTTTTTTATCACGTAATGGGGTACACTCAGAATTTTCAAGCTATAAGATGTAGCAAATGGAATAACAGAGGCTAGAATAACTGTATAGTAGCAGGTTATGGGACCAAGAAGCCACATGGTTGCATCAGACAGAAACTGGAAGAGCAAAGCAGTTTGTCTACTGTGACAACTGAATACGTAGGAATAGCACTTCGGCCATCTGGGCCCATTTTAACAAACCAGAAAACTAACAAGAAAAGAATGAGGGAAAACAAGCCAACTATTTCCGATAACTATGAGAAAGAATGGAAAGCTATTAGTATTACTGTTAATTATGAGGATGGAAAGTAACAAAAATCATTCAATACTTAAAAATAGACTTGAGGGCGGCTTTTAATATAATCACCATCAGAATCAATATTCAAACTCACATTCATCCTCACTTTCACTTTCTCAAATCTTTTTTTAATAAAAAAAAAATTTAACATTGGAAGTCTACAATAAGTAAAATACCAGAAAACACCATTGTGAAGCAGTGCGGCATTTATCACCTTAAACACCTCCCAAATCTGCAATGCTTCCGTGCATGTGTGCGCCATCTCTAAGTGCCTTGGGTTCCCCTTGTACCTGTCACCCATGAAGAGCCATGGGAATTTTGTTGCAGAACAGAACAGTTCAACCATTTCAATGCTGACTCGCGGTGAGCATCTACACATTTGCGGTGAGCATCCACAAGAAGGCAAAGCAAAGCTGCATAGCCAACGTTGAAGGTACCAGAGAGGCAGTGCTACAATGCAAGGGGAGCTCAACAGAGACAATAAAAACAAAAAGGATGACAGCAAGATGAGAATATATTTTGATACATGAACCAAGGGCAATGTCAAACGAAAAAACTACCATCCTAAAGTGGAGTGGGACAGTTCCTCAAATCATGCCCCAAGCTCATATCATGAGAAGGCAAGCCTAGAGACCAGTTGCTGAGAAAGAACACCAAGAAGGTTTTTTTGGACCGACACACTTCTTGACTCTGTCACTCCCTGATAGACTTGAGAGTGTGACAGTAAAAATTTATCAAAACTATTTGATGACCTCTGCTTGTCAAACTTTGCAACTAAAACCTAATCTGAACTTCCAAAAAGTGCTAGGTGTCCATATCAAAATTTTTGTAAAATTTTACAAATAGAAGGCTCAAAATTATTCATTTACTTTGTACTATAAAAAATAAAGAGGTAAAATAGAAATTTCAAGTGGGTACAGGCACCTTTGTATATTTAAAGAGTGAAGTGCACAAAATGAGAATAATCAAAAGATAGAGAATTTTACCAAAACACTATCTTCAATGTAAGTAATAAAGAGCTACAGATATGATACAATCAAATTTGGAAGTTATCTAAACTAGACAACTACCATTTTCCCTCCCTGAAGTAGGCAACAGATAATCCATACCATACTTATCATAATATTGCTAACAAAGCTTAATCACTTTTATTTGGACACTTAAATTCCTTCTTAATAGATGGTCCTAAGATGGTTAGATATAAATTGGGAGGCTAAATCCAAAATTAAACTGGTGCCTTGCTTCATCATTGCTTAGACTGGTTTGAAGGAATATCATCTTGAGCTGCATTTTAAGTATGGACTTGAAGTCAGCATTATTGATCACAACATTGAAAAGGTGTACCTGAAAATTGAATTCAAGGATACTTACTGCTCAATATAAAGCCCATAAGAAGGCTCTGGGCTTTCTCAACCTGCTCTGGGCTTCCAGATATTTGAACAAGTTTTCCAGACTGCTCTGGTCTGTCTTCAATGACGGTAATAGATGCTCCAGACATCTGTACAATTGAAACATCAAAAAATAACAAAGTTGATCCTTTTTCAAATCTATGACAGCAATGCCAGATATTTCGTTAATTAAGATCACCTCACTGATTTGAGCAAGCTTGTTTCCAGATCTCATAATTAAACTCGGAACTGCCTGGTCTGGAATGGTAACTTCTAATGTGCTCTTAGTAACCAAAGGAACAGTATATCTGATGAAAGATAGTACAAGTTATCCACAAAAAAGTGTGCATAGGCACCCATCACCTATGGATACAGTATATATTTTCAAAGGTCAATAAAAAAAGATAAAACATGCTACCTTCGTACACCACTTTGCCTTCCCTCATCACCGGTATTGTTCTCTTTCTGGTCTGACACACTGGGAAATCCGGTGTCGTACTGTCCGCAACATGTTAATATAGATGTCAAAGACCATTAAAAAGATCCAGAAGAGTTATCATATAAGGAAAAGAATATAGAACGAGAACCATGGAGGAAAACCATGTCGCTGGACCATCTATATAGACTGACAAGCACATACAATCGAGAACCAAGAAGCACAATCCGTGGCAAAAATGGGGGGAAATGTGAAAATGCAAGGTTAGATTGCTTCTGCAAAATTATACTGCACACTGGGTATGAATAAATAATGAAATTCTAAAAGATGCCCATAATTCATAATCTACAAATGCAATTTTTAGCTACCACTGTATTTCACTTTCACTGAATATATTATTTTTATGTAGTTGCATATATTATGTCATACTTATGTAGCTCTTGTTATCTGTGTAAAAAAACAGTAATTACTTAAAATTGGAACTAAATTAGGTTTAATTGTGTTTAACAAGTTGAATTGGGTTCCAACAAAAAGAAGTAAAGCTTCATGGGAGAAATTAGAGATAGCTGTCCAAACTCATTCCACAAATGCTCCGATGGAGATTGGTGCAGCCACAATGTCCACCTCGATCACTTCATTCAGTGCAAGTAGTACTAGTTTCAATAGCACTATTAATAGGGTCATTGATAGAGGGGCCATAATGGATAAAAAGGTGAAAAAAGGAAAATCAATGTTTGAAGATTTAGATGTGCATCAGTAGCAAGAAAAAACCCTATAAAGAGAAGAAAATGGACAAGAAATTTGTTTGATTTCCTTTTTCAAACTAGAAGTTTACATAATTAATTGCAGGATGTTATGGAGGGGAATTACGTGAATTAGGGTGTCCAGAACAGGGGAGAAAGGAAGGGCAACTAGAAAGCTAGGGCTGTTGGCTACTGGAAAGCATGGAGTGAAGGAAGGCCTGCTTGAAAAAGGAACTGGAAGGCCATTGGAATAAGGGAGAGGTATAGATACCATCCAATGGATACACTCCATACAGCAATAAGATCCACATAATTCCCTTAACTTCTACTCTATATACAATAGGGTTTGTATTATTTCACTAGAAGAGGTTAGAACAAAAAGTTTATATTTGCACATAACTATTTGATCTAAAAACAAAGATATAGGAACAAATATGTAACTCCTAATGTTTCTAATTATTAAAGACATTTGAGTTATTAGGTACTAGGTGTTGTAGGCTTGTAGCATTTAGTCCGAGATTGGTATTTTAAATTCAGAGTTATTAAACATACATGAAATGGATATACTTCCACAACAATAAGATCAGCACAATTCCCCTAACTTCTACTTGATATCAAAGCCTCTTGATTAGGTTTTAGGTTTCTTCTCTTAAGATTGGTTCGAGGGGGCTGTAGCCTAGATGGTTGTCTCCCTTTCCTATTTGAAGTCTCCTACTTGCATCATATCCTTAATCTCTCGGCAATTAACAATCTTCTCTCTGTGTGTCCTTGCTCATGAGCGAGAATTCTGCCCCTTCCACCCTCTCTACCTTCAGTGCAACTCTTGACAACTCAGAGGTACATCCAGTCAGCATGATCAACACTTGATCAAACCAAGAGTTATCCTGATTTAGTAGGCATTTGGCTCTTCCCCTTATAATCACCTGTGTTCCAAATCCCATTCGCAGTTTCTTCTTCACAATCTTCATATTGTCTCCCTGGTTGTGCTTTTAGTCTCCAATTGGACCTCCTCAATGCCATCTTCCAGCAGTCCTGACCAAGTCTTCAAATATCGCACTGCTCCAAATCCTGCAACACCTAGAGTTCCAACAATTTGTCACTGTCATCCTCCAGCACCTCTTCGTCAGCGTATTTCACTCTGCAGATTGCTTCACTTCGTAGGTTCTTCGGCAATTGGCGATTGAGTCCAACCACTCTCCCATGACAGTCTCTGGCTCCATGTAATCTGACCAAGCAGCTCAAATCCAGCCTTATCTCTTTCAATTTGTCCATGCTTTCTTCTTTTATAAATGCAAGCACATCTGGTAGACGATCTTTTCCTCCATAGACTCAGTTGGCCTTCTCTAGCAATGTAATTCATCCTTTGCTAGTGTCTTCTTCCCTTGGTATCTAGCACCAATTGACATTTCTTCTCAGATCAATTGTCTCCCTTTTGTCTATCTCTTCACTCAGATCTGGTATCTAGATAGCAAATCTGCACTCTCTTGCATCTGTCCTCTCCTCGAGGTGCCTTCCACAGCAACTTCTTTTCCCATGCAGCAACTTAACATCTTACTTTCCTCTTTTTCTCCTTTCCTTTTCAAAAATAAACTTTACTTTTTTGCATTTGTGCTTTTAAACTAGTAAAGGCCTAAATAGTGTGTTATCTTCCTCTTCTCTTTAGGAGAAAATGTTGTGTCCTCAGTTTGGTACTTCCAACAGAAGGTCAAAGTATGCAATATATGTTTCCTTCAAGGCCCTGGAGTGCTTTCCTTTTCCTTTTTTCTTTAGTCTATTACATGCTGTTGTATGTGTAGCTTCATGAAGAAGCCTGATCAAGAGATTTGTTCTTTCTCACTTAATCTTCTTTCCCTTAACCTCTCTCCCTTTATTCTATCTCTTTATCTATGTGCTAATCAAAGACCAAAGGAATTGATGTGTGTGTACTCCTTCCAAAGCTTTGCCTGTGTTCGAGTACTATACTTTTTGTTCCATTATTTTCATGCCTATTTTGTGTTTTGATTACGAGAGATTTTCTATTTGATGTAAATCTGGACCTTAGACCTAGATAGTATTTACTGTTTAGCTTTAAAAAAGGTGTTAAAAGTATTAGAGTTATTAGATACTAGATGGTGAGAGTTTAGTCCAACATTGGTAGTAATGCAAGCAGGCAATGCCATGTTGCACTTCCAAATTCCATTAGCATGACAAGTCATAAGTTGATTCATCAATAAAAGATAAACTATATAGTCAATAGCATGGGTTCAATTAGGCTATATATTAACAGGCTAGATCTAGACTGGTAACCCAAATTATGAACAAATATCATAGAATTAAAATCATATTGTGGAATAAACTAAAAGATGTTACAGTTAATCATCATTGAATAGCATTTAACTTTCAAGTTTATTAAAAATAAGAGCAAAAGAGTAGAGAAAATGAAATGAAACAGGGTTTAATTTGATCCACATCACTTATTTTTACTCTTTCCAAGTGTTTTTATCTCAAACTTCCCAAAGGTTATACATTATCTTCCGCACATATGTAATATTCTACAGTAGCTTTCCTATTTAGATTGTATTGTAATGATTGCCTACTTATTTTCTTCCTGCAACATGGGCACATTATGGAGAGTTCCGGAAACCTACAACCTAGCATTGGAACACAAGCCTTTGCATTTTTAAGACATTGCCAAAAACTTATGGGAATGAAGATCTCCTGAAACAAGTAACAAATTACAAGCCCATTGTTCAAACCGTGTAGCCCAAAAGTACTTTCTTGTATAAAACTAATTTGAGAATATAGACAGCTTGATCTTTCTAATGGCATCACATTTTATTGTTCTTAAGGATTGTCCTTAAATGGTTCCTAAATCACTAGAAATATTAGCAACAAGTGCACATGCAGAAGCTTTTTTAAGATGCTTAAAAATGCCACTTAAATCATCAGAGATGGTAAATGTTTTAAAAACTATACAAGAGAGGAGAATGTACACGCAAACCATAGAGATCTAAATGGCCTGCTACCTTTGAATGTCGTGTGACAATTACTGCATGCATATTTTGAATTTCTGTCTGTGGATCACTTCCTTGATAAGATTCATGTGGTGATGCTTTAGCAGGAGAGTTAGATTCCTTTCCAGCAATAATACCAGCATGGCTCGGGGTAGCAAAGGACGGTGGAAGTGTATTTTTCGGAACAGAATTATCCTGGTAAAGGTAATCACGTAGCTTTGCAGTCACCTGAATAAGAGCATTTCTGGCTTCTCTTATCTCCCCTACGATCTGAAATCAATTGGAAATTTTCAGGTGACGCATGATCATTATAACAGAAAAGGTAACAAACATTAAGCAAAATCTGCATGATGAGATTAATCATGTAAGTAGCAATATCTTAAGTGCTTAAGGGAACCCACCTGAACAAGCTCATCAGCCTCCATTGCACAAGGAGGAAGGTCTTCTTTAGGTAATATCTGTATGTTTGCACTGGTCAATCTTTGAATATCTGACAATAATCCATCGAATCCCTCCAGGGAAATAATTTCACAGGTTGGAACAAGAAGCCTTGTTGTAATGACATTATCCTTATCAGGACCAAGGTCTACTATTTTAGTCTGTATATGCAGCAAAGCCTCCTGAGCTGGAAAAAGATCCGCATCCGGTCCCTGATGCCAAAATCCATGCACATGTTTCAAAATATTCAATAAATTAATTGGGTTGGCAAAAAATCTAAAAAAGAAATTACCTAGTTTTGATCAAATCACTGTAACAACAACCAAGTCTTTATCCCACGAAGTAGGGTCGGACATTTTTATCAAATCAATATGCAACAAAAAAGAAACCAATTTAGATTATTAATAAAGGAAAGTTCATGGCCTTATTTTTGTTGAATCAATCAGAATTTTACATGTAAGATTTTGTCAATGATCCATGGATTTCTAGTTTTAGTGTTAATTTGTGGGCAATTACTAGGGTTACTTTTCCTTGGCGGTCCCCTCTACCTGTGTGTATATTATGTTATTATAACTTTTCATCTACAACCTTTTGTATTTGCATTATGTAAAAGGAAGTCCCTGACTATTTACAAGTACGTAAAACTCACAAAAAATGGTTCTAAAATATTATAAAACCTTAGTTTGTGTGACAATCAATATTAAATTTTGAGACCTTTTAAAGAAGTAATCAGCAAATATGTTAACTGAACACTAGAACCAATAAATGAAATGGTGACAAGGGAGCGATTAAGCTCTACATGTTATATCCTCTCATAAATACTACACTGGAAGCAAATCTTTCATGTAAAAAATTGAGCCAACATTTAATTTTGTTGGCAGATTAAATTATAAAACCTTAGTACTTCACTAAATAAGAAAGGACTTGTGGAGTGGTCATGAAGTTTCTTAACAGAGATTTTAGAAAAATGTTTTGGGCATATGAATACAAGAACATAATCTCCTATATTATGTATCGAGTGCAGTTTTGCTCCTAACATAAAGACAAATCTCACGTGTGCTCAGTACAAACTTAGATTCATTGGAGAAAGGAGAAACCAAATTAGGTCAATAGGCTAAAACTAACAATATCCTGAAAGAATAATTTGATTATTTGTGATGCATCATTGGATTTTTCAAATGGAATAAGTGTGACATGTTAAAACTTTATCCACAATTATCTGAATAGAATTGGATAGGTTTGAGCATCCTAAAACAAATTTCTTATTAAGGTCATTCCAAGGCCTGCGGTTCATAGAAAATATGTAACGGTTAGTTAACAGCATTGTTTTGTTTGGTTGTTTGAGTTATGTAACATAGTATTGACAATTTTTGCAAAATTTCTCAAGAAGGATAGCTAAAATGAACTACCAGCTAATAGAGTTATTGTCTTGTCATTCCAAAAGTAGCCTACAAGGTCACCTACATAAACTTTCACATTAAGAAATCTCCTAGGCATGTCCAGAGAATATACAAACATCCTAACAAAAATAACTATCATTGTTGATGTAATCTACCAATCGTGGCAGGTCCTTGTGTCTCACCGAAGATCATACCAATGTAAAGACAACGTAGTCATTATTCAGATGTTCAACTCTTGTGATTGTGTTTTTCCTAAGTAGCCACAATCCTAGAATCAACATCAGTGGATTTATTATCCTCTCGATGGTGATACTTCAACAAAAAAAAAGTTCATTCTTGGATTGACTTTACCCACCAAGCATGTTTTGAAGAAAAACTTTTAACTTTTTGTCATTCAGTAAATGTTAACACATCGTCATCAGAGTGTGAGATGAACTCATTTAGTAGTAACCAAAGTTCAAAATCTCAAACTATGCTGAAGTTTCAAATTTTAATTGAGATGATATTGTTTCGATACTGTGTCGGTGTTTTGATGTTAGTATAGGTATAGGTACAGAATTTCCTGGGAAAGGAAGAAGGAGATGAAGAAGAAGAAGACACAACCATATAAATAATTTTGAATTTTGTCCCATCTAAAATGGTACAATTTCAACAATATATTATCCAAGCAAAAGCTACAAAAATGAATAACAAACATTTTTTAAATTCATCTTGACACATTTTATAACATGTCATTGTCGAAGGGTGTCAAATCTCAAGATGACACAATGCTCATTGACATGATTAACAGAATAATAGATTTTCCTTTGCTGAGTAGTATCGAATTTTGGTAGTGCATTGGAACCATATGTTTCAACAGTACCACCTAGCATGGTAGGAGATTTTAAATCATGGTAGCAAGTAAAATAGTCAATGTCACAAGGTTTAAATGGTAGCGGAAAACTCATTTTCATAAGTTGATAGCATTGATTAGTCTCATTGAATAAGTCGCTAAAGAATGCGATGACCTTAATTTAAGGGGCCCTATATCCCTATTCCCAGTGCATCACAATTAAGCTCAAATGGTATGGAGAGATTAGAATGCATAAGGTCATGTGTTTAGACATGCTTTTCTTGGTCTTCTAGAAGGTTGCATAGCATTTGATCATTTAATTAATTGGGCAAAACATTTTCTAAGAGATATTCTCTTGTGAGATCATTGATTGAATGAAATCCCACGAAATCTTCAGTTGAGGTACACAAACTTATCCAAATAACAAATTGAGTCCCTTTAGATTGTTGGTGAAACATGCAAATACTTGCTCATGCTATCTCTTGGTCATATATGAGAAATTAAGAATCATTGATCTAGGAAGGAAACAAAAATCGTATACTTCTATACCCTGATATAATTAGTTTGCATATGCATAAATAAATCAATGATCCAATGATGATAAACTTCTAAGTAAAACATCATACTAAAAAGTTTCATACAATAAAATGTTACCTTGGTGCTGATAAATTCACACGTAAGCAAAAGGAACTAAGCATTAGACATTCAACATGACTGCAAAACATGGCTAATTTGGCATACTTCGGCATGGCTATCTCTAGCAATCATATATAATCATTTGAACACATGAACTTCTTAAAATGGCATGTGAATTAAAAAGATAAAACTCTCATGCAGCATAAGTTGTGCATCAATAGCATAAACAGTTCTTTTACTCTAAAATCAATTTACACCCATAAGTGAGGCTAGTTTCCACTAAGAAAAAAGGAGATATTGGAATTTGTGCATGAATAGCATAAACAGTTCATTTCTACCTCGTCAGAAGTAATAGTTATAATGCATTCATCTGAACCTGGCACAGGATCAGAAACTTGCACATCCACACCCACATCAGCTTGCAACATTTCAATAATTCCACTTGAAAGTCCAATGATCCTTTCAACTTTATCATTAGGACAAAGAATACGAAATACAAGCTCCTCAAAGGATAATGGTTGTGATTGGTCATTCACATGATTAGCATCTGAATCAAATGAGTATCCATGATGGTCCAAAGCATATGAGTTATTTCTTGATCGATCTAATCCAGCTGAGGATCGTGAAGCCAAAAGAGATTCTTCAGCGCCTGATAGATGTGGTGTATTACTTACAAACTCATCATAGCGCTCTGGTGAATATGTTCGTCCACGGGAAGGACCACGATCACGATGTAAGCTCTCCTTTAAACGAGATAATACGATGGCTACAGCTTTTTTCACACAATTTCCCTCACCAACAATCTGCAAAAAAAAAGGAGACGATAAAAATTAAAAATACTGTTAAACTATGAATTTCATTTTAAGAAGAAATAAGAATTGACTTGCCACAAATAGTAAAGCAGATAAGACATCTTGGATCATCCATATAATGGAGTCTTGCCACTGTTTTCTTACAATGGAATATTGAAAAATAGTACAGAAGAAAAATAAAAAATGAAGAAAATGGCAATGCAACATCAAAAAATAAGTAAAAAATCGGTCACTCAAACTAAGTCACAATATAAATTATTTAGTTGAGTATTACATCTCACATGAAAGGGATATAGAAACATTTATTAGTTTTCAAAATCTCCAACAAGAACACCAACTAGAAATAGTGAGAATTGTCTTGTATATTTTGCTTACAAAGGCATTAAACAGGAAAACTCTTTAAAACACAGTTCAGAACCTCATTATCTTCAACCATTTCATCCCAAGCATGTCACTGCATATACTCAACTCATGAACTTAAACCATTATTGTTCAATGAAAGCTCATGAGAGTAGCGCGGTCAAGGTATCTGGCTATGTTTTCAAGTACATTTAGGAGATAAGTTATATTATAGGGAGATATCACATTTAGGAACATTGCTGACTCAATAATAGGTACCAAAACTCTGCATTTACAGATCAGCAAGATAAAATACATGAGTATCAACGTTTGTAATGTTACCTGAACTACCTCCTCTGCAACTGTGACGCATCGAGGAGTGTACTGATCCCGTGGCAAAATTCGGATGTGGGTATTGGTTTCCATCCTCATCTGCTCAATTATCTTCCCTCCCCTCCCCAACAAGCAACCCACATGAGTTCTCGGTACAACCAGCCTCGTTGTAACCCTTCCTCGATCCCTATCCCCCCCTCCCCACCCTGCCCCGCCACTGCCATACGCTTCCTCCTCATTGCCGTCTCCGAACTCAAACTCAGCGTCCACGATCCGCTCATGGATCATCCGCAGAGCGTCCTCCGCTGGCGAGTACTGGGGCGGGCGACCATCCAGCTCCTTCCTCCGATCGTCCAACGTCTCAATTATCCTCTCGTCATCGCCGGGGACCAGTTGGTGGACGTTGATCCACGCGCCGGTCTCCTGCCGGAAGGCCTTGATAATGCTGCCGTACTTGCCAATGACGCTGCCGGCCTTGGCATCAGGGCACAGGATCCGAAAGAAGGTGGTAACAGTGGCCGCGTTGTGGGGGCCGTCCTGGAGCTTGGGGGAGAGGGTGGAAGAGGAGGGGAGTGCTGGCGGGGGCGGGGGCGGCGGTGGTAGAGGAGGAGGTGGGGGCGGGCCGCGGCGATCACCGCTCCTCCGGTAGTGGTTTCCGCGCCGGTGGTGTCCTCCGCTTCCGCCGTCGTAGCGGGACTTGGATCGAGGGGGAGGGCTCGGGGAGTGGGCGTCGAGGTCGTGGTGGTAGCCCCGCTTGGAGCGCGATCGCTCCATCGCTTCCCCAAGTAGAATCTGTGGAGATTTGAGCTTCTCGATTCGATCGATATGGAAATCGTTGGTTAGGGTTTTCCTTAGGCTGGTCTTCCACTACCACTCGAGCTTCCAGAAATCGACGAGCAGCGCAGTCGCATAATAAAACTGGTTACGCTGATGGAGAACTGCCATTACAAATTTTATAACGGCGTTACAATAATTCACTAATTCTTATGCTAAATTATCAATAAACATCATCTCTTGCTTACTCTCTCTTATTAGACTAAGTAATTATTCTTAATGAAGGAGGACATTATGATTGCCGGGCTGTCAACCGTTTTTTTTACATAAAATTATTATAGGAAACAATTAAAACTGTATTTTTTTTTATAAGAAAATATTATCAAAGATAAGTTACAGGATGCCACATGGGATATTTTTATAAAAATTTGCCTTTTAAATTCATAGAACTTTTAATTAAAAAACGGCTATATAAAATATATATATATATAAAAGAAAAAGTCATATAAATTTCAATCATAAATTTTAAAAAAAAATATTATATAAATGTTAAATTTTAAAATTTAAAATTTTACAAATAGCTAAAATCTATCATCCGGTCAACCTTGACTTACTAAAACTTCTCATATTTCAAACATTCGATCTTTCTTGACTTTTTTAATCTTTCATGACTTATTAAGACTTTACATACTTATCTAACATCCAATTCTCCCCAACCTATTAAGACGGTCATCCACATGTCAAGTGTAAGAGTTTGATCAATCATGATCGACTTAAACTTTATTTCTTATGTCAAGTATATGATCATTTATAACGCATTTGGACTTCACTTCTCATGTCAAATGTCTCATCCTTCATTACCCACTTGGGCTTCCCTTCTCATATCAAGTGTTTTATCAATCATAATCCACTCGAACTTTTCATCCCATGTTAAATGTCCAATCAATTGTAACTCACTTTGACTTCTCTTCTCAAGTCAATTCCTTTGCATGTCAAATATTCAGTCAATCGTGACTCACTTGGATTTCTCATTGCATATGAATTGTTTGATCAACCGTGCTACACTTAGACATCTCATCTCATACCAACTCCCTATTGAATTTACAACCGTCGAATGTCCAACCAACTGTGACTCATTGAACATTCTTCTTACCAACTCCGAGTTGTACTTCTCCACCATCAAGTATCTAATCAATTTTGACTCACTTGAGCTTCCCTTCGCATATCAAGTGTTGTGTCAATAATAATCCACTTAGACTTCTCATCCCATATTAAATGTTCAATCAGTCGTAACACACCAGGTCTTCACATCTCAAGTCAATTCCTTGGAAATCGTAACTCACTATTAGATTTACGACCGTCAAATGTCCAACCAACTATAACTCATTTGAACTTTCTTCTTACCAATTCCGAGTTGGACATCTCCACTATCAAATATCTAGTCACTCTTAACATAATTAGCATCTTACTCAACTAACTCTTATATTGCTCACCACATCACTTAAACATCAAAACTCATACGAGTTAGCTTGAGGTTTGTCAATCAAGCTTAGTCCATCTAATCAGATTACATCTCCAATCTCTTTCTATTTTATGTTACACAATATATTTAAATTTAAAGCTAACACATTAACCCACCATCCTATTTCATCTTTTTCTGACATGTCAAAGCACGAATAAAAATGTCTGACTTAAACGCTTCGTTCTTCCTCTTTATATACATTTTAAAAAAAAATCTCTTCTCAAAATCAAATCATTTTTACATTCTGAACTCCAAAATCACAAGGAAGGTTCTCTACTTCACAAAATCCCTTTTTGAATTCCTTCATTTATCCCCTTTATATCGGAATTATGCGATGAACCTCCCTCTCACTTCAATCAATTGGCACCAATAATTTTTCACACAATTTCAGGTAAACATACAAAAGTCCAATTTTATAATTTCACTTAGAGAAATTGCACGCTTTAATAAATACCAAAATATTATGCACATTTTGAGTAATACCAATTTGAGTATGCAAAATGATAAAATGTCATATATTTTTCACAAGATGATTGTAAAGTATATATTAGAATTCGTTGTTCTGGCTTTTATTTTTCAAAATTTTTTATCTTTCTTATT
>JBAMIB010000061.1:3758144-3776065 GCA_037177415.1 Kaempferia rotunda | reverse complement strand
CGTGCCGTCCTTCTCGTCCTGTCGCGTCTTCCGCTCGACTTCTTGTGATCCTAAGCTCCTGCACACTTAGTCACAAGATTAGCAAACCACAGGACCTAGCTTAACTAAGTTGGTCACATCAAAACCAACCTGGGGACCAACAGATACTTGCAAGAAACAAAGCATGTGCGACTCTTGTAGAACATGCTACCAAGGTAGAGTCCAAGGCCTAACTTAAACCCTTAGCACAAACATTAAAACCCAAGGTCGAAACTGACTACTTAAGACACAATTGCACCAACAGTTGGGTCGAGGTGGAGGTTCCCTCAAAGTTATAAATCGCCATTTAGGCCCATTGTTGGAATTGCCCAGTCAATTCAGGTTTATCTTGGAAAATAAAGTGGAAGCTTATATTTTTCTATCACGGCCATGGATGACTTCCAAGTAATGCTATGATTTGAGTTCTTTGACGAAGTGCATGCATTTCCTCTACCAGTAACTAACTCCCTCAACATACTTGCGAGAAACAAAGCATGTGTGACTCTTGTAGAGCTTGCTACCAAGGTAGAGTCCAAGGCACTATCAGCTCTACGATTCAAATGTGTGTTGAAGTCAAATCCAAGCTACCTTGCCACTGTTTGGGAGTTGAATGATGTGGAAGCCAAGGAGCCAATCCCAAAGGTCATACAATGGTGCCAGAAGAGTTTTCAAAAAAGCTTTTGCCAAGGCGTCTGGTAGATAAGTAGATTGAGTTAGAGCCAAGTACCAAGCCACCAACCATAGCACCTTATCACATGACACCTCTTGAGATAGTTGAGTTGTGCAAACAAGTCTTGGACTTGCTAGACTCAAGCTATATTCGTGCTTCCAAGGTTCCCTTCTGTGCCCTGTATTGTTTCAGAAAAAGGTTGGGTCTCTCCATATGTGCATCAGCTATTGAGTGCCATAATGAATACTTCATCCCTTTGATAGTTGAACTTTTTTATCAATTAGGAAAAGCTTGATACTTCTCTAAACTAGACCCTACAATCAGGATACTACTAAATGTAGATTGCAGCAAGGAATGAGCCAAAGACAATATGTGTAACAAGGTACGGTGTCTTTGAATTCTTGGCTATGCCCTTTAGTCTTACAACTGCACTAATAACTTTTTGTACCCCTATGAATAAGCCCTTCCACTCCTATCTTGACCGCTTTGTGGTAATCAACTTAGATGATATTGTAATGCATAACACAACCCTTGAAGATCACATACAACGCCTTAAGCAAGTCTTCCAAGTTCTACGTATAAATGACTTGTATGTCAAGCAGGAGAAATGCTCATTTGCCTTACAAGAGGTAGAGTTCCTTGGTCATAGAATTTGCAATGGGAAGCTCATGATGGTCAAGCCAAGGTAAAGACCATTCGAGACTAGGAGACACACATCAAGGTTACAATCTTTGGGTTGGTAAAGTACTATCGGTCTTTCATCAAAGGCTTTCTAGTAGTCACGTGTTTAACCATTCTCTTCAAGAAGGATCATCCATGACAATGAACATAGAAGTGTACCAAGAATTTGAGGAGTTGAAGAAGACTATCATAGAGGAATCATTGTTATTATTGCTCGACCATACTAAGCCATTTGAGGGACAATCCATTGCCTTCAAAATCCGAAAGTTAAACAACATTAAGTGGCATTACATAGTGCAAGACAAGGAAATAACTCTTGTCATACATTGCCTTCAAACATGACGCTATTATTTGTTGGGTTCACACTCCATTATCCTAGCAAACAACATTGTTACAAGTTAATTTGAGATTTAAAAGAAGCTCGGTCTTAAGCAAGCTCAGTGGTAGGGATTCTTGTTAGATTTTGACTACCTACTTGAGTACAAGCTGAGAAAGACTAATGTGGTGGCTGACGGACTAAGTAGGAAAGTGGAGTTGCCAACATTGAGCATTAGTCGACCAAAGGCACACTTGTCCATCGCATCAAAGAAGAATTAAGCTATAATCCTCTTGCTTAGAGTTTGCTGAAGTTGTCTAGAGAAGGGAAGAATGATGCTTTTGGGTAGATTATGACCTATTGCTTACCACAATGATAAAATTTTTGTTCCCAAACATGATAACTTGCAGAAGGAAATTATCAAGGAATGTCATAATTCTAAATGGACTAGTCATCCGACCCTAGCGCTCATGGTGGACACATATTATTGGTCATGGATGTGGGATGGCATTAAGACTTATGTGGATTTGTCCTATTTGCCAGCAAGACAAAGTCAATGTTACTTGAACCCCTACCCATTCTAGAGCGTCTATGGCAAAGTGTCTTGATGGATTTCATCATGGTCTTACCTAAGTTCAAAGAGTATGAAAACATCATGGTAGTAGTTGATTGATTCAACATATATATCACATTAGACTGCAATGTGGATGAGGCAATGTGATTGTTCCTTCGGCATGTGCTGAAGCTTTAGGGAATTCCACAAAACATAGGATGGTTTTGAACCAAGCTTATCAAATTGTTGGGGACGCATTTTAATTTCTCTACAAGCTTTTATCCCAAAGCGATGGGTAAACTTAGCTCATCAATGGGCTACTTGAGTTTTACTTATGGCACTATTTGAGCACTCATCAACAAAATTGAGTAAAATTGTTAGATGAAACTCAATTCTACTATAAGTTACATTGGAGTGAGGCGACAGTAAAAGTCCATTTAAGATTGTGATTGGACAATAACCTATGACACCCAATGCCATTGTCTTAACTTGTGAAGTTAGGAGCCCAACAACCTATATGCTAGCAAAGGAGTGGCATGAACAAGCTGAGATTTCAAGGATTTATTTGGACAAAACAACCAAGAATATGAAGAAATGGACAAACATGAAGAGGCGAGGCGTAGAATTTGAGGAAGGTTACATGATATTGATGAAACTCTTACCCAATAATTTAAGTCCCACGGAAACTGCACAAGAGGTTGGTGAGAATATATGAAGGTCCCTTCCCAATCATAATGTGTGGGAAAGGTATTTACCAAGTATAACTTCCACCAAAGTTCAAAATTTATCTTCTCTTTTGTGTGAGCGTTCTCAAACCTCATCATGAAGATGAATATGACCAGAACAAAAACAACTCCAACTACACACCAACAATTGTTCTCATCTCCAATGATAAACATGTAGAGCACATTGTTACAAATAGGATCATTCGAAGGAGAGAGTTTCAAAGTATATCAAATACTTGGTAAAGTGAAAGAATTTAGCAGACATTGAGGCGGTTTGGGAATGAGTGGATGTATTATGGTAATTCACTGAGCACATCAGGTGCTATAAGTAAGAAAACACATCGAGTATGTTGTGATCTTAGGTGGTGGAGAATATCACAACCCACCCAATTTCAAGCACAAAATAGGTTCTTAATTCACCTTTTTTTTGCCTATGCTTTTTGTAGGGTCTTCTTTAAGATCATTCTAGATATTCCTTTGGAATCTTCTCATCATGAAACTATCTAAATATTTTGTAGAATCTTTCTAGACATATAATATACACGAATCAAATCAATCCCAACCGTCAATCCCTCTTAATCTCTCTTAACTTCTCTTGCTGGTTTAACTAGATAGGCTTACTTAGCAACTTTGTAGGGATAACCTATCTAACCATCACAGGTGAGTGATGCTAAAATTAAGCCCATCACATCTAGCACTAGTGCATTATCATAAATTATCTCTTATTACAATAATATAATTATTAAAGATTCTTTTTTCTCTTTATAATCCATTAGAACAATTCTTTATATACATATTCTAGATCAATAAAAATCATTTTCTCTCTATTTCCCATCAGTTGTCTACGTCTCTAAATGAGCTTCAAACATGAAACCCAAATTAGTATTAATATTTTTTATTTTTTATTTATTCTTCTCTCAATCACTTTTTTTTTTTCAAAGTTCCATGATATGACTTACTGACTTAATTTCTATATAATTCCAATAACATTGTATTCCACTTCTATTTTCATAAATCGGTATTAAAGAAAATATCCTCATTCATGCATCTTAAATTTCAATTTTTTGTCGAATAACACAATTAACTATCTCTTATATAAATTTGAAATTAACACATTCAGACCTATCTTTATTTTCTTTTAAATTGTTTTAACCTGATTAGATACACTATGATGAACAAAACTATGATTCCTAAACTTATCATAGTTTTGAATCTTCAAAAGTAATTTTTTCTAGAATTAATCTTTTTTCATTCATTAATTGTTTTAACAACATGACCCTTTTGTTTCAGATTGATCACCTTTAATTCAGTTTCCAATGCATTATTTCATAGCACTATGTTAATTTTTTGCGACAGATGATTCTTCAAGCAAACCCCAGAATGAAGCACTTTAATATTCAGAGAAAACAATTGCCACTAGAACCTTCTTCACTTCTCCGAGAGGCTAATAGACGAAGGGCTTCCCTTTCTGTTGGAAACATATCTGAGTTAATTGATTACCGTCAAATAGATGGGTAATGGATGCAAACAAGGAAGAAATATTGGCTGTCACATTGGTTCTGTTTTCCATTCTAGGGGGCAAATGTGTTCTTGTTTATTTATTATTTTATAATTTCTTATGTGGCAGTTCAGGTATAGATGGACACCAAAAATTTTCTCCAAGTACAACAAATTCTATGTCGCGAACATACTCTGGACCAAATTTGGAAAGTTCTTTGTCCCTTGATCGCCCTATGAGGATATCAGAAGTCCACGTTGCAGCTGAGCATGCACTGGAGAATACGGTTACAGATTCAGATTTGTTAAAATCCTTATCTTCTTTGGAAGAATTTGAAGTAAGTTTATTTCTGTTTTTTTGTCAAAAGTGAAACATGTTCTCTAAAGTTTCGATTCCTTATTCTAAAATAGTAAGGTTCTTGAAGCTGAATGATGATATCTTCTTAGGCTATTAGAAGATTCCCTCATTACATCTGCTTCTTGATAATTTTTAGAATGGCCAAACCAATCAGATCCCTTTGTTTTTTTACCAGTTTGTGCTATTGAACTATTAACTTTATAAGTATTCATATGATTTCACCCAGGAAAATAATTGTTGACTAGAGCTATTATTTTTCAAGTTCACAGTTTTCTGTTCATTCAACAGACTCAGATTAATTTGGTCATACCCATTCACCAATTAGAATATTTATGATATCTGCTGACCTTGGGCCAGGCTTTGGCCTTCGTCACTTCCTTTAGTTTGTTTTCATATGTTTTAATACACATGTAGCTACTATATATAATATCATGTTTTGACAGTTTTTCTTTACTTTTTTCTTCTGGCAGCAAAAGTATATGGAACTGACAAAAGGAGCTGCTGATAATTACCATCATTCGTGGTGGAAGAGGCATGGTGTTGCACTTGATGGAGAAATTGCAGCTTTATGCTTTAAACATGGAAATTATGATTTAGCTGCAAAGTCTTATGAGAAGGTCTGTGCTCTATATGCTGGGGAGGGGTGGCAGGACCTCTTGGCTGAAGTCTTGCCAAACCTTGCAGAGTGTCAGAAGATACTTAATGACCAAGCTGGATACCTCACATCTTGTATTCGTTTGTTGTCTCTAGAGGATGGTTTATTCTTGGCTAAAGAACGACAAGCTTTTCAGTTAGAGGTTGTTCGTCTTGCACATAGTGAAATGAAACATCCAGTACCCCTTGATGTTTCATCGCTGATCACATTTTCAGGCAATCCTGGTCCACCACTTCAGTTATGTGATGGGGACCCTGGTACACTTTCAGTAACTGTTTGGAGTGGCTTCCCTGATGATATTACTTTGGAGTCTCTTAGCTTGACACTTACAAATACTCTTAATACAGATGAAGGTGTCAAGGTTTGCCTACTATCTTGTAGTACAATGAATATCGTGCAATAAGCTAGTTACAAGTTTTTCATTATGTTTTGTTTTATCTTTTTAATGTTTTATTCATGATCGCATACCACAATTTCTTCTCTGGTTCATTAAGTTTATCTATCATCCGATATAGTATTTTTCACGTGGACATTACATCTTTGTATGTGTTTTTACACTGGATTAAATGAACAATATGCAAGATATTTTTATTAGCATTGGCCAGATACTTTGTATTTTGTTTTCATGTTTGGAATTTTTTTTCTGAAAATAAAATGCATCTTATATAGGCAATCAATATTGCAGATTCCTAAATTGACAATTTATCTTATGCAGACAATAAAAAGTTCAGATGCTCATATTCTCAAACCTGGTAGGAATGTCATCAAACTTGATGTGCCTCCGCAAAAGCCAGGTTCCTATGTTCTTGGAGTTCTTACAGGACAGATTGGCAACTTGAGGTTTAGATCCCATAACTTTTCAAAAGGTGGGCCGCAAGATAATGATGATTTTATGAGTTATGAGAAACCAACCAGACCTGTTCTGAAGGTAAAAATTTTGGTTGCTAAAGCTCAGCATTTTTCATATATGTGTTTGTTTGGATTTAGGATTTCAGAGTAGGTTTTCTTTTCTTTGGTTATTTAGCATCCCCTATGAAGTTGCCAGGTTCCACTGAGTTGAGAGTGTATAAAATGGAAGGAAAAGAGAAAAAAAAGAGAGTCTATAATGTTATACTTCAATAAGCGTGGCAAAACTCATGGATTCTGTCTTTTTTCAGGTGCTCAGGCCAAGAACTCTAGTGGATATTTCTGCTGCAGTATCATCGGCTTTGTTAATGAATGAACTCCAATGGCTTGGACTTATAGTGAAGCCAATAAACTACTCTCTCAAGGGTTCTCTTTTAAGCATAGACACTGGTCCTGGGTTGATGATCGATGAGTCTCATACAATTGATATTAATGAGTATGCAAATTCAATGGAGGATAAAGTTCATGCACATGATTCCAACACTAAAAAGGGCAACCCGGTGCACGAAGCTCCCGCCATGCAGGGCCCCGGTATTTCAGAGAATAACATTCATCCTCTAGAACCTAAACAGCTTTATATTGAAAATGGTAAAATAGCATTGCCAGATTGGGCTAGTGACACAAGTACAACCTTATGGTTTCCGGTCCATGCTATTGATGACAGGATGGCGAGAGCAGCATCTGCAGGTTCAGTCATTTCCTTTCCATATAGTAGCATTGTGGAAACCTGATAATATATCACATGAACACTTTTCATGTGCAGATAGCCCTCACAGGCATAACATGGTTGATGGCATGAGAACAATTGCCTTGAAACTTGAATTTGGAGCTTTCCGAAACCAAATATTTGAAAGGCAATTTTCCTATTCTACTCATGTACATAATATGTCAACTTTTTTGAGATTAGCTAATTTTACTTTACCATATTTCCCTTCGCACCAGGACCATTGCTGTGCATTTCACTGACCCATTCTATGTCACTACAAGGGTTGCCAATAAATGCAATGATGGCACTTTACTTTTGCAGGTTTGACTATCCATATCTAAATGATGTTAATTTAACAAGTGAAAACTACCCTGGCATGTATGGTTATTATTAAATGTCATTCAACATGAACCTCTCTTATGTTTGGTTCCCTCTTCTCGCCCATGTATTTTTGTTGTGAAAATAGACATCACTTCTACAAATTTTCTGAAAACTTGTAAAATTATTTACTGGAAAGAAAACAATTTTTCTCTTGAGCATATCTGTAACTCTTTGATTATCTTTTAATGACTGCTTGAATTTGTGTCATACCAAATTTATCTGCTTATCTAGGTGACGATACATTCCCAAGTAAAAGCTACTTTGTGCTTATATGATGCGTGGTTAGACCTTCAAGCTGGATTTGTGCATGTGAGGAAGGAAAATGGGAGACCTGTTTCAAGTTTTTTCCCTCTTGTCATTTCTCCATCTTCTACTGCTGGAATCTTATTTAGTATTTGTATAGATAATATGGCTATTGGAGGTACATTTGTTTTCACTGATTTAGAGTGCTTATCCTTACTGCATAGGCTGTCTTTTTCTCTCCCTTTTCTTCCTTGTTTAATGCAGTTGGCAATCTTTATCTTTTGATTGTGGCATTCTTCTGAACTGAACTCTTCTTCACACAATATATTATATAATATATGCATCCTAATGTGTGGAATTTAGTTTATGTTGTGAAGAGAGAAAGTCCTTTTTATTTTTCTTATAGTTCCTTTTGTATTTTATACATAGTTCCACTTCCATTTTTTGGGTTGTGGAGTGTTCATATCTAAATAAAACGTATGTCACGTAACCGCAAATGCATTAAAAGAATTTTTTGCATGTAACTTAAAACTGGAGGATAATTCAAAGTTGGCTGAGCAGCAGCTGTAAGGTAGTTTTATAGCCTGTATTTGGAGGCACCTTTACTCATTTTGTCTTGTTATATGAGAGAACAGTTTTTTTTTTGTCATGCCTAGTCTCTGTAGTAAGATCTTTAGCAACTGAACCTAACCCGCTTATCAGTGATGACTAGTCAAAACTGAATTCCCAGCAGGATATATACATCATAGTAATATTTTTTTTTTTCAATTACATTCTAGATCTTTAGCAATTGAACCTAACCCATTTGTTAGTTGTGACTGGTTAAAACTGAATAACTGGTTTATAGAGGTTGCTCCCTAATGGGATGTATCAAACATCATAGTTAATACATATATTTCCAATTGCATTCCTGATCTGCAATAGGAAATTCCACATCTGCACCCTGGTGACCCAAAAAGTGAAAAGAGATAAAGGTCCCCCTTCAATGCGATTTTGGATGTCTCGTGATACTCAAACTAGGACATAAATAGAGATTTTATTAGGTACATATTTGAACACTGATGTAGGGAGGTGTGTTAACTTCCTACCATTGTGAGTACCAGACTATTACTAGAAGGAAATGATATGTCAGAAAGCATACGCAAAGCAAACTATTAATGTAAATCTGATCTAGACTCTAGCTCATGCATATTGGTGACAGTCAGCATCCTACAAATTCTTTATTTTTTATCCTTGATTTTTTTTCATGCACATCTAAATTGTTTTAACATGTTTAACTTTCTTTGTATACAAACTACCTTAAATAATCTTGTTAGTTTGTATAGTGATTATTTCTCTCAAAATTTTGGGTTATAAACTTCTTTGCCTTGTATTTTAAAACTTATCTATCTAATATTGTTGCTAGCAGATCAAAATGAGGTTCTCCAGGTAGAGAGTATTTTGAATGTTATGTATGGAATTTCTGGTGACAGAAGTAATGGAGCACATTCACCTACATCATTGAAGCTTGGAAGCAGTGACAAATTATTTTTTAAGGTTGCTATTGCTTTACAGAGGCCCATTCTTGATCCATGTGTTGCAGTTGGTTTTGTTCCTTTTTCTTCTAATTGTCTAAGAGTTGGACAACTGATTAATATGAAATGGAGAGTTGAAAGGCTGAAAGATCTGGAAGCTAGCCCATCATCCTCATGTAAAGTAAGCCCTTTGAATCATTCATTAATATGTTCTCGGGTAATTTCTCATGGATAATTTAAGTCCAATTTGAGGTTTTGAAATAGATTGATGCTTCATATTAAATAAGGAACTACTTCATTCACAATTTTCTTATAGAAATGTTCAAGATGTATAAAATTAAGTCCGCCACAATGTGCATGTGAATAAATCTGTTTTATAATTTTTATGAAAAAAAATCTGTGTTTATAATTTCATCAATAGCACCTGCTTTAGGATTGTCAACTATTCAGAAACATGTCATACTGCTAGATTGTAAATGTTTGATTATAACTCATACTCCAGGATTCTGTACGGATCAACCGTATTATGCTCCATTAGATTGATGAACATATGAGCTTTTTGTTCAACTATGGATCATATAGTTTGTAGATTCACAGATAATTCATGCTGCAGGATGAGGTGTTTTTTGAAGTCGATGCCAATCCAGAAATCTGGATGATTGCTGGGAGGACCATGGGACACGCACTATTGTCGAATGCGCGAGGTCTTTCCTATCTCATTCATATTGTTCTTCTCCTTCAATTTGTTGGTCTCCGGCAAACATGGCTAACCTATGCAAGCAATGCAGGTTCAAGAACAGAAATCACAGTGACATGCATGCCACTGGTTTCTGGGCATGTTCGTCCCCCCCAGCTGGGTTTACCGGGAATGGACGATGCAAACATCAGTTGCAATCCACCGGGGCCTCACTTGGTGTGTGTACTGCCTCCCACCTTGAGCTCTTCTTACTGTATTCCTGCATGATTTTACTAGGAATTTGTGACTTGTATACACGTAGCTAATTACTCCGTGCAATTTTGGGTTGTAAAATTAGGTTCGGACAGAACATATATTGATAGGGTTACAAGCATTTTGGGTTGTAAAATTAGGTCCCGACAGAACATATATTGATAGGGTTCTTGCTTGTACCATTATTCTCGTACATGTAAATTGTACGCCAAAAAGGATGCCGTGAGGATGTGTCGTGGCCCGTGGGAGACCAGCTTAAATTTCTATCACATCGCTGCATTTTGCTACAAGATCACGTTTCTTCTTTCTGATATCCAAGTTACTATAAAATTTATTATCATATTATATCAGTTAATTGCTTAGTGTGATTTTGTCAAATATTGTGCATGGTACTCTGGTTAAAGATTGATTCATGTTATAATTATAAAACATAAGATATTATTTCGTTTGACACTTAATCTACCAGCCACATATGGCAAAGGTAATTCACTCGCTCAAGCACCTTCGTCAATCCGTTCCTAGGCTAACACGAATGGATCGATAAATCACGAATGACTACTAGCCATTAATGCAATTGATAAAGGCATGAGGAATTATATGGTCGAATGCGCCGAGTTTCAAACTCAAAACCTCATGTGGCAACCTCTCATGCCTTAACCATCGCATCACTCAGGGGAATATCAAAATAGTATAGTGATCCAGTTATGTATAGAATCATATAGGTCCTGCATCATAATTGTTTCTAATGACTATTAAAAACATCAATACTCAATCAGAGTTCAACCTTCTTATTCTTCAGTACATTCTTAAACATAGCTCATGGTAAATTCTAAGCCGAATAAGGTACTCTAACAGCCATTTTCTGTGCAAGCCAAGGACTATCTGGATCGGGATCTACAAAAGGGTGCGAGATGAACATTTCTGCCTCATCATCGAGCAGTTCTTTTGACCATGCGACTCGGTTTGTGAGGCTGCAACCAGGTCCTGAGCATCTGAAAATAGGTTCCGAAACCAAACATGAATGCTTTGTTTCTTCGATTATCAGTATCAGTGAAACTATGCAAACTGAATCAATCAAAAAGTAAATTGGTTGGATTTACAGTATCAATAATCTATTCATTGTCTAAAGGAAGAATCTACTGGGAGGTTACAGCAGAAGAAGCTGCAGTCGAACAGAAGACAAATCACCTGTACTCGTAGAAGCATGAGCTTCGTTCATTCTCAGACTTATCC
Organism: Kaempferia rotunda; assembly: GCA_037177415.1. Classification (NCBI taxonomy): domain Eukaryota; kingdom Viridiplantae; phylum Streptophyta; class Magnoliopsida; order Zingiberales; family Zingiberaceae; genus Kaempferia; species Kaempferia rotunda. The sequence goes on along the minus strand of JBAMIB010000061.1, from coordinate 3,764,660 downwards.
CAGTTGTGCCACCCAAAAGGTCTAATGCAACAGTCCATCCAAGTATACGCGAAAACAACCCTCGCGAAGGATCCCCATGGTCGCCCAAGAAATGCATAGGAAGTCTCACCGTTGCCCGTGATAATACATCTGCAGGGATCAAATCTGAGAAACAAAATTGAAGCAAACAAAACCAGATGGCACCAGATGCAGAAAATAATATAGTTTATTCACAATATTGGACCTAACGGTGAAACTGATTACTCCAACTTGAATAATGATTTTCCTTGTTACAGAGAAACACAAGCATTTGGGTTAAATTAATTAATTGTCATCGTTTTAACAATTCATACTATATGAGAATAATTATCAACCAAATAATTACGTTCATAATCTGAGCTGTACAATTTGATAGGGAATTTTAACCTGTATTGCTAATTATAATCCAAATTCAGTATTGTTGATAATATAATTAACAGATTCAACTAAAACTAAAAATTATGAAAACATAATATTGGTAGGACTAATTGACCTCTTATTTTACTCCAAAACATTAAACTACCAAATGACTTAAAATTTTCAAGTAATATATATATCAAGGCAAATACATAATAATTTCTTACTTATTTGTCTTATATTATAGTCTAGTGATAATTGCCAACATATTCTGGTATATATATTGCGAGCATGTCAGATACTCATTTTCCTATTGCGAGTATGCCAGATACTCAAATAATTACGTTCATAATCTGAGCTGCACAATTTGATAGGGAATTTTAACCTGTATTGCTAATTATAATCTAAATTCAGTATTGTTGATAATATAATTAACAGATTCAACTACAACTAAAAATTATGAAAACATAATATTAGTAGGACTAATTGACCTCTTATTTTACTCCAAAACATTAAACTACCAAATGACAAATACATAAATATTTTGGTATATCTACTGCGAGTGTGTCAGATACTCATTTTCCTGTTATGAAGGAGATCAAAACTGGTAGTTAATATTTTATAGCAGTCTAAAAGCGATTTATCATGTTTTTTTTTTCATTTATGACTTTAATAATGATACAATATAGTACGCTCAATGGCATGTTTAAGACTAAGAATTTTGCATTTCATAATTACAGTTCAATGGTGATTTTGGCTTATTTCTATCAACTCTAGTTGTCAACATTGGCACGCAATGGCAAACCTAGAAAATTCAGTTTCTCCTATAGTTAAGAGAAAATTTCAAGGTGAGAGATGAGGTAGGGTAAAAGTTCAAAGGGAAAGAATAAGAAAAGATCTTCCTAGTTTTTGTTTTCTTTAGTGAAAGGAAGAGAAGATTCTCTAGGTGGTTTGTGACTAGTTTAATCTCTTCTCATAACTCTTCCCCCTTTCTTTTCAATGGTGGTTTCTTCTTCTAAGAAACAGATTTCCTCTTTCTTTTGAAAAAAGCAATCAGTCTCTTGGCTTCTTCACAAGACTCCCAAACTCCCTTTCTTTGCGTCGGATATGATTGAGCTATGGAATAAAGAAAACTTGAGATTCTAAATTACATAAAAACATGAAAAATATATTTGACAAATATATTTGAAAAAACAGAAGTATTTTTTATTTTGACCTGATGTAAGGAATATTTGGTTCAGATATTGTTCTTATGACCAATTTAGGTTAAAGGAAAATTAGAGAAAACTACGGAAAAAAAATTCCCAGCCCTTTCCCATCCGTGCTTGCTTCCTACATTGTCTCCATCGGAGAATCACATCCTTGGTTTGGTGAGGTGAAAGAAAGCAAAATTATTAATAATTTACAAATTATAAGAGGACAACTAAATTTAAAAGAAGAGGGGTAGGGGAAGCAGAATAATTTATAGCATAAATAACAACAGTTGCATAGAGAAATCATTAAACAAGAGGTTAGATTTCATAGTATAATCAAATTCATTATCATTTTGGAGAAGTTGCATGAAATCTTAAAGTGATATCGCTGTTAATTCTCCAGCATAGGATGTTTAAGTAATCCATAGCATTTTGCAACCATTCCATCAAGTGATTTTGTTTAAGAGCTCCAGATGCAGAATAGTTATTCAATTTGAAAGGACAACTCAATCATAAAACCATCCTCCTGATTTTCTGAGCTTGGGGTGCTTCATAAATATAACATTCCCAATAAATTTGAAAGAGCAAAACTAGAAAATATGCAATAGACGATTCCATGTTTGCAAGCAAATATAGAATTAGGAGTTATTTTATTCCCATGCAAATCATTTCAACCAGATCTTCGAGCTATCTTTTGACATCAAGAATGACCACAAGCTAGTTCTTTCAACTCAAAATATCCAACAGATACATTTGCCTTTTCTAGTCCCATTTAGTTGATTAAAGAATTGTGTACCTCAAGAAGACATAACCAGTTGATTCTTGAGATGATTGCCTTTTTTGAGCAGTTATAAATCCCTGCGCCTTGCAGTGGATATGACAATGTTCTAGGAGAGCAGTAGAGTTACCAAAAATAAAGTCAACACTTCCTTCAATATAGCAATCTCTCAGATATTGTTTTCCATGATGCAGATATAAGGTATCCTGAAGAACTTAAATAGCATCTGTTAGTAAATGTCAAAAAAATGTAACACTAAGAAATTTCTCCAAGCAATACAAAAATGCATCATTTTTCTTTTATTTGCAAGGTGACATGATCAAATTGGAAAGCCTGTAAACACTATTCATAATTGCATGAGCAAAATCATAGACAATGCCATGCTTGCGTGTTCTTTAAGTTTATAACAAAGAATTGATATTTTTCTTGGCCTTCATTGGCTGATCTTGGTTTGAATCAGCGAAAGCTCAAATTGAATATTATTGTTGTTCAGATTGGAATCAGGGAATTCAAGCAACAAAAGCAGCTCAAGACTCAAATTAGTCTCCCCCTTTTGTTCTTCAGTATGTCTTCTAAAAATTGAGTAACCTCCTCTTGGATTTGACTCCATTAGCAAAGTATTCTACATAAGCCAAATATCTGAACTCATCTATTTAGAATTAAGATAGTCTTCAATGTTGTTAGCTGACAAAGAAAATGCATAATACTAATGACCACTTTGTTGTCATCTAAGCAATGTAATTATGATTGAATCTTTGCTATGATAAAAAAAAACACTAATTATCCCAAGTGACCTTGGTGATATTTCTTGATCACCAACCATTTCTCCCTCTCTAGCTATACTTTCCTGGTTCAGAAGAAATGGCAGATTCCATCTCTTGCACTAGGCAATAGGGAATGTGAAACAAAATGCAAGCAATCGAGAAGAAAGACTGTGTCAATTAAAAGTACCTGCCACCCAAGGAACCTGCAATTGTAGAAAGCACATCGATCAGCAGTCACCCGGAGAGCCACGGCCTGTCCCGAACCCTAGATGCACACCCAAAATTACTAGATCTCAGTTTTGAACTCCTTGAGCTGCTGAGCACACAGACAGTGGAAGAATATGGGAAACAAACTACGCGTTTTTTGAGGAACCCAATCGGGCAGACCTGCGGGGCAGAGTTCTCGAAGGTGATGTTCTCCGCGATGAAGTCCTCTCCTTCGACGATCGTGCTTCCGCATCCAAAAGTCCCCGTCCCAATCACTTGCGGCGACTGCATTTGCGAATAGAAACGCAGAAGAAGCACCTTTATGAGAAAGCGAGCGAGAAGGACGAGGGATTCAGACCTGGTGGTGGTCGATGTGGCCTGCAGTGTTGTCCCAGGTGAGGACGGTGGTCTCGGGGCAGGAACCGGCGAGGGTGATGAAATCCTTGGTCTTCGGAACGTACACGGGCTGCCGGTAGATGCCGGGCGCCACCTGGATCACCGTCCGCGTCTGATTGGAGAACGGCACCGCGTCGACCGCCTCCTGGACCGTGCGGAAGTCGCCGCTTCCATCGGCCGCCACCTTAAGCACCTTGTTGCAAGACATGGCCTTCCCCTACCGCCTCTCCTCGCTCAATTCTCTCTCTGCTTGGAAGGTCGGAGGCGGGCGTTTCATATTTGTGATGTTATTTTGGGAATTTTTCTTAACGTTATACTAAAATAAACCATTGGCGGAAACCAGAATTGATTAAAAATAGTAATGGTGGGATTAATATAACGTTTTCATTGCTTAATTTCAGGATTGCATTTTTTATATTATTACAGCTCGGCGCCAGACAATGAATTCAATTATTAGTAAAATGGACTACCAAGGAGCGGCTCTGTCCTGGTGGAAGCTTCTCGACGAAGCTGGCGCTGCCCGGCCCTTCCGCAGCACCGGGAGAGCGCCCAATAGAACAAGGACGCAATCCAGACTCCAAAGAACCACGCGCTGCCGTAGACCACGTCGAACACCTCCCACGTCATGCCCACCGCGCCCACCTTGTGCAGGAAACCCGGGACAGCCGGGGCCACGCCTGCCGCCAACGCCGCAAATGCCACCACGTTGTACCCTCCAGTGTAGTAGTACGGCCCATGCTCGCTGTCGGAGTAGAGGCCGCTTACGTCGAGGCGTGCTCGCCGGAGGACGTAGTAGTCGGTGAGCATGATCCCGGTGATTGGCCCGAGGATGGCGGAGTAGCCGACTAGCCACGTGTAGACGAAGCTGTCGCTGGATCCCATGAGCTTCCACGGCTGGAAGGCGAAACTGATGGCGGCGGTGAGCAGCGAGCCGGTGGCGAAGCTGAAGGCGGAGGGGCAGAGGCTGAGGAGCATGGTGGCAGGGGCGACGAAATTGGCTGGGATGTTAGTGGTGATGGTCGCCAGGGCGATCCCGAAGAAGGCGACGGCGGAGACGAATAAGTTGGAATTGATAGTCGAGAGAAGCTCGATTGGGTTGGAGATCGTTCGGCCGAAGATGACCACGGTGGCGGAGGTGATGGCGAGGCCGGCGAATGTGTAGGCGGTCTGGAAAATTGGGAGGCCCATTTGGCCGAACACCTGGTCGGCTTGGCTGCGTGCGAACCGCGCGATATCGGAGATGTTGAGGGCGAGGCTAGCCCAGGTGCCGACGCATCCAGTGAGGGAGGAGAAGAAGACGGGCCAGAACTGGGAAGGGGAGAGGCGCGACGGCGTGGATAGCATATCGCCGAAGCTGCCCGCCGTGGCATAAGCCCAGGCGAAGAGGGTAGTGACGAGGAGGATCAGGATTGGGGCAGAAAACCGGTTTAGGGCATTGATCACACCCATGCCCTTCCATAAGACGGCAAGCTGGAGGACAGAGAAGAGGAGGAAGCAGCCAAGCTCAAGCGACGAGGTGCCGAACCAGGACAGGGGCTGGGCGAGGGGCGACGAGGCCGCTGAGCGGGGAAGGAGGAGGAGGAAAATAGACTGGCCTCCGATCCAAGACTCAATGCCACACCATCCGCAGGCAACGACGGCGCGGAGGAGGGCCGGGACGAAGGCGCCCCGGACGCCGAAGGCGGCGCGGAGCTGGACGGAGAAGTGGACGCCGTAGCGAACGCCGGCGTGGGCGGTGAGGCAGATGGGAAAGACGATGATGAGGCTTCCGAGGAAGATTGTGGCGATCCCCTGCCACCACGACATCCCTAGATCTACCAGGCTTCCGGCCAAGTAGTAGCTAGGGACGTTCGTGACCAAGGCGATCCAGAGACCGGCCATGTCCCATCCGGAGAGGGTGCGTTCAGCTACGGACACCGGACGTAGCCCGCCGCCGCGACCGCCAACATCGCCGGCATCGATCACGTTCGAATCGGTCTCCATGGACGACTTTGACATCCCTCATTCTGTTATTATTTATGCGATGCGCATTGAGCAACCTTTGGCACCACTTCCTGCACGTTGACTGCTTTTAAACCAAGATCAAGAAGATGAAACGGATCCTGTGCCAGAATAATAAAAAATTTAATAAAATAGATTAATTTGGAACTATAAAAATAAATAATTTAATTTAAAAATCAGAACTAATTTGAAAATGAATTTAGAATTTAATTAGCCATCGTGTATACATGCATGTGTGATATAATACAGGTCCCCTCGGGGCGGTGTGATGGTTAAGGCATGAGAGGTTGACACATGAGGTCTAGAGGTCTAAACTCGACGAGTCAGAGCATATACCTCCCCATGTCTTAATCATTTGCACTAATGGCTAGTAGTCACCCGTGATTTACCTCCTTCGTGATGGGATGAACTGATGACTAATACGTGAAGTGTTGCCACCAATGAGGTCTGGGGGTCAAATCCTAGCGAAGCCATGTGTCTGCCCTCCCTTATGCACTAGTCACTGTTCGGGCTAGTAGCCCCTGTGATTTACCTCCTTCGTGTTGGCCCTGTGACAGGTTGGCAGAGGCGCTGAGGGCCAGCGAATCTAAATAACATGCTATGCTTTCTAACATTGCCGATCTATAATGATACGGAGGTCAAGGACCGGTTACTATAGAGGTCAGGTCATCCTACATAGTCAAGAGGTAGTCAACAAGAGGGAAAATCAGTATCGTGGGTGACGAAGTGTCAGGTCATCAGCCGGGTGGTTAGCAGAATCACAATCATGGCAGACCGAGTAACTTAGCCGGTCGGCCTAATG
>JBAMIB010000061.1:3682714-3713834 GCA_037177415.1 Kaempferia rotunda | reverse complement strand
AATATTTTTATTTCAAAATAATAAGAAACATAATAAATTAATATAAAACTTAGCTTACATGTGTTTCTCAACCTGTGTGTCAACCCAAACCCATCGCGGGCCGACCTACGCAGGTCGCGGGGCTAGGTAAGTCAACCCATTATGGGCTTGGGTTGATAAAATTTCAACCCAATTTATTTAAATTGTTTGACAGAGCGTGCTCACCTAGTGGATGCAATCCAAATTGACAGCACTAGTTAGGAAGTAACATAGATGGTGGGCACATGACATGTCTGGTGTAATAATCAGGAGTCGAATACCTCTGGAACTCACGACTTGTCGTTCACCTATGCGTCTTCTGTCTGTCTGCCTATATTTCAGTCGGTGAAACAGAAGGCCAAACACAAGAGATATAATTGCCGAGCGGACAGTTAGCCAATCGAACAATCAGCCGACCGGATATGTCAATTTTGGAGAAGAAACGCAGCATTCCAGAGAGGTGGAATTATTTTCCAGCCATAGGCAGCCGACTGGTCAGCGAACTCCCTTGCCAAAGTCAACAGCCGACCGTCTAGCACTCAGGCGTGAAGCCGATCGGCACATAAAACAAGAGTCATTTTTGTCACTTAGCCAACCGTGTGTTAGAAGAATATTCTCTGTCAATCAGAAGAAGCTTCTGATTTGCAGACACATGGCACCTCTAATTGAGGTAAGCCTATTAATGAGAACCTCAATACGGAAAGCAATCAATGCACGCCGACACCTGGTAGAAAACCGTAATTTGCATGCAGCTGTAAATATGACCTCTCACAGATGTCAAAGGTATGCGAAACACATCTTCTACGCCATTTTCTCTTCAGCAACTATTTTCTTCTTCATCGGGAGGTTAATTTGAGCGTCGGAGAACCAAATACGGAGAGACTTCTCCTTGTTTGGTTCCTAACGTTCTGTTCGACTTTTTGGTGCACAGGAGACAGACGTGGCCTCGTCAGCAACTCGGAGATCTAGTAGACAACAATTTCTTCGGTGTCTACCTACTCACTTGCAGGCAACATCAAATGCAAAACTTGGAACTGGCTCCAACGTTTTCTTTTATAAGATAAAAGATACACTTACTGCATGAAAGACCTTTAATATAGATGCAAATTTCCATGATAGATAGTCATTCAGCAAAATAAGAAAATAAGTATTAAGCATTAAACAATGGTATCATGGCGATTAATGGGCCAAGTCAAAAACTTGCTAATGCAATTTTAAGCATAGTATTAACTGGAAAATGGAAAAATAATGCCAAGACCAAATGGTAGTGTAAATTCAGAAATTTATATATTCAAGTGAAATCTGTAGTTTGACATACATTTTAATGCATAAATAACATCTTTACTTCATGGGGTTAACATTCCTTAGTTACACTCTCAATTTGATCCAACAAAGTTAGTGCATAGCGCAGAGTAAGAGAACGATACCATAATTGATGCAGTTGCTTATTGCGAGAGCCAAGAAGTTTCTTTGCTTCAGCCATATCAACCTTAAGAACAGAAATACTCTCAGCAGAATCACTAAACAACCACAGAACAATAACATTATTTGATTCTTCAACTAAAAAGCAGTGTGAAATTTCAATAGATAACCAAGAGAATGGCATGTCTAGGTATCAAATATAGGACTAAATCGCCCCCGAACAATAGTTAAACACTTCAATAAATAACCAAATGATTTAAGGTTTGAGTCTCAGCTATGGCGCATTGTAGGAAATTTTCCCTCTAGTGAGAAGCGGGCCTTAGATTAATGTTGACTATTTAGATGGGCCTCCATTAACACTTCACGATTTATCTCGTGACCAATGGGAAATTTCTATGAGTCGAGCCGGTCACCTCCAGGATTAGTCAGTTCGAAAAGCTGGATAACTGAATTACCAAAAAAAATTAAAAAAAAAACTAAACATGACTAGACCTATTTATCCATAACCCTCTGTCATTACACAAATTGAAATAAAGTACATGATTTAAAATCACCTAAGACTGATTGTTGATAGTTCCCGGTAGGGGCGGAGCCACCCTTGGGCTAGGGTGGCCCCAGCCCCACTCACTTTAAATAAATTAAAATTAAAAAATTATATATTCAATCTCAATCACAGTTTCCTCTTATCCACTTTATGTTCCACAGTTATTGTCGCATGTGGCGGTTTATTAAAACAAAATTTTTAATTTGATTTAATTAAAGTTTCAGAGCACACATTGCTTTATTATGTATTTTAATTAAATAAAAATGTGAACACAATTTGAATTCCATTTAATTAAAGTTTCATAGATTTTATTAGGTACTTTAATTAAATAAAAAAATGTGTACGACCTTCACCTCTCCATCCCACCCCACCCCTTACACGCTGTGCTCTCTCTGCCGCACACCGCACAAGCAATTGGTGTTGTTGCCTTTCTTGTTCTTCGGCGCAGCTGCGGAGCCACAGGTGTGAAAGATTTTACTTTCGATCCTCTTTGTCCTTTTCCGTTACTTGAGAATGCAATTGGATCACTATAAATTTGATGTTGTTTGCATGAAAGATTTTAGAATTTATCAATTATTTTTGAATTATACTGAAGATTAGTTAGAAACAAATAAATTAGGAACTTACAATTTGATTGATATGTGACTTTTTTCTCATTTGTTATAATTTATACATTATAATTATATCACTCACTTATATATTAAATTTAATATATTTATTTAATTGACAAATTAATTCACTTTATTTTCCATTTTTACAGCTACAACAAAATGAGTATTTTCATATATGAAACTTGTTAAAATGGCTCTTCTTAACAAGATGGAGAAGATTTTTTAGCAAATTATATGGCTATCTATATTGAATGAGAGTTGGTTGAACAAATTGATAATGATATAATAATTAATGAATTTGATTCTAAAAAGAATTGAAGAACATAACTTTAATAGTATTTTTTTACTTTATGTTTTAATTTTGAATGTATTGAATATTAAAAACTTTTGTTCTATAATTTTGAAGAATTAATAATCATATTTGTTTATTTATATTTTTAAAATAATTAATTTATTATATTTTGATGGACATTCTCAGGTAATTTTATACCCTGGCTGCGCCCCTACCCTAAGCACCCGTCTCCCTTGCCTCCAATAATCCTCCTGGTAGGGGCAATGCCAGATTAATTCAGCGCCCATTCTCCTCATTCTTTAAAGTATTTGGTCGGAAGGGATCATGTTATTTGTGCTTGCTTGATCAATCCGTTATGGGCCTTTCTTCTGATTCCTATATTTTCTTAGAAAAAAAAATCTGCATATGAGGTTTTGATCAAAACCGAACATTGCTAATGCCTAATAGGCTGTAGCTTAACCACTAATGCATTTGGGATTGAATCTGTTCGAACCAGATTGGATTGTTCGCAGCGTGATCTTCATCTCCTCTAATATCAAAAATGTCATTCTCCGCCCCGGGTGTTCCGGTGATGAGTGACGTGGAGAACCTACTCAGAGAAGGCACGTCGAACCGCTAAGGTGGAAGGAGATGACAAGGAAGAGGAAGGACACATGCAAGATCAACACGAACGTGAGAGGGAAACCACCGAAAAAATTCTGGCGGAAACCACTCCGACGCTCAAGTCCGAACCACCAAGGGAGAAAAGTTGCATCAAAGGAACTTACATACCTGACTGTCGAGATTACATCTCCTTATATAGAGACGGTGAACGTCCTCTCCACCATGATTAGGGCTGACTTGACACCAGATACGAAGTTGTAGGAATCTGTTAATAAAGAAAAAGATCTCATCGAATCTTTTCTTAATTGTTATTTAAAATATTTATTAGCAAATAAATATAATTCCTTCTCAGAACCTCTTCTTTTTTAGTAATAAATACCGGAATTTCCGAGGGAGGATCGCGTTGAACCTTCTACGAGAAGGCCTACGCTTTAGACAGAGTGATTTCCAATTATAAGTGCTCGAGGGGTACTTAGGATTTTACTATGTCCGAGTGGTACCCTGGTCTTTGCTGTACCCGAGTGGTACTCGAGACTTTGCTACGCACGAGTGGTACTCGGGACTTCTCTGTGCCCGAGTGGTACCCGTGACTTTTCTATGCCCGAGTGGTACTCAGGACTTTGCTACGCCCGAGTGGTGTTTGAGACTTTTCATGCCCAGATAATACTTGGGATCATAGCTGACTCAGTTCTTTCTGCCAGATATCTCACTCCCCCCTATAACATCCGGATCACCGGGCATATGGTAAGTTCATGGGTTCATGACTATAAAGGTCCGGAATTGAATGGCTAGAGGAGATTTCCCTGCCTCTAATTAATTAAGGATCCTCACCTATACCTTTTCCGATCTAAGTTCTTAATTTACTCTCCTTTAATGGCGTGAGATATTCATGAGAGAGCTATTAACATAGCGGTTCCATGTTTAAAAAAATGTTATTCTCCTATGTATGTTAATCACAAATAACTCTTGTTTAACTCTCTAGAATTAGTATCCAGAATTTCGGTTAACCGATAGAGTTTTTTTGGTTTTTTTTGTTTAAAGTTGGTTGATTAAAAAAATGATTTGTTATTAAAAAAAAATCATTCGACTAAATTAACGAGCTAATCTTGAGCAATTTCGATTTCAAAAACATTATTGAGTGAATTTCAAATTTAATGGTATTTGATTCGTGAGCTCGTAAACATATTCGTATAAAAGCTCATGAAAGCGTTCGTTAAGAAGTTCACGAATATGTTCTATTTGCTCGAGTTTGAATTAAGCTCATTTAACTTTTAAACAAATTATTTTCAAACTGAGCTCGAGCTGTAAACTATTTAATTCATTGCAAGCCGAGTTCGAGCTTACAAATTAAATGTAAAATCAAACTTAAACTCGAGCTTAGATAAAACAAATCGAGCTCGAGATCGGTCTCTTATTGTTCAACTCAGTTTGATTACGCCCTAACATAGAAGGGATAAAAAATATTATTTATTTGTACTTTTGCTTTACTCTTGTTTAAAAAAAATAAAAAAAATTATTTGTTATTTTTTTTCATTTTTTTTTTACATCTTAACCCTCGATAAGGTCACACCTTGATTAACGATGCGAATTCATCATCAACGATGCGAATTCAGTCAATGAATAGATCACTAGCTACTCATAGACCATCAATGGGCTTTGTAAGCTCATAGATGACTAATAATTAAGATTGCAAATAGATAGCATACTCATAGGACTGTTAATAAGCTCATGAGCAAGAAGCGTTCTCGTAGATAGAGAGAACTTGCAACTAGACCGTATGCTTGTGGGACGACAAGAGATCAAACAACACTGAGATTTTACAATTCGAGAAGAAAGAAAGAAGTTTTTATTCAATTTTAACTAACAATTCATCTTTAGAATAATTTTTCCTCTAGTAAGCAATGAATAATATTTCATTCACCACTAATATTCTTTTTTATCCATCTTTTTTCCATCACGTAGAAGAATATAATGACGACAAAAAAAAAATAAACCAATAACTATTAATTGGAAATGATATTTTAATAATTATGAAAGTATAAATGTAAATAAAAAACAAATTATAAACATTTAAAAATACAGTAAAAGCTTATGTTAAATAACCAATTTTATCTTTTCAATTTACACAGAAAAAATAATTGTGAAGACTCCTAACCTTGAAATAAAATTAATGTTTAAAAAAAAAGAGTATATGGAACCATTGGGTTAAATGTTTCTTTAGATAATTTATTTGTAAAAACAATAATGAATTTAAATAATGTTTCAATAAATTATCTCTACTAATTTTCGTTACTAATTGTTAAGACATTAACTCGAGACAAATAAAAATTGTTAGATGATTATTTAGATTTTTCAATAGAAAAAATGAAAGATCATTTTTTTTAAGTGGAATAGTGCGTGGAGGAAGTAAAAAATAGTAGTTATTATGAATTAGAATTATTTTAATGCTCATTCATTTAATTATCCCTATAAAAAAATATTTAAACATTCAAAAGATACAAAACGATGAAAGGAAAAAAAAATGAAAATGATCAACTTTGGCCAATAATTTTGATTCCAACCACGGTTTTAATCTGAATCGAGCTTGGACTTAGACCGTTAATCATAATCATAATCATAATCAGCTTAAACAATAGGTTTGAACGAAGGTTTTGAACCGTCAAACCATCGAAGTAGTCAAAGTCTCTAATAAAAACTCACAATAATCCAGTGGTAAAAAGGTAAAAGATGTCACTTTAACGACCATTTCAAGATGACACCGTAAACTCTGAATGGAGATAAATCATAAAAATTTACTCAACTTTAGTCAAGCGGTCTTCTTAGACATGCAGCACGAGATAACATAAAATAATATTTACACCTACTAGAAATCAAACCATAAAAAAACCTCACAGTGTAGAAAAAAAAACAATTCACTAGCCCTCCAACCCCCATCAACACAGAGGAAGTAAATTACGGATGAGTAATTAATAGTCATTAATGTAAATGATAAAGGTACAGGGGAGGTCTATATTTGGGCACACCGAGTTTCAACCTCATGACCGTATGTGATAGTCTCTCATGTCTTAACCATCACACCGCTCCAAGGGATAAAATATAAAAAATTAAAAAATAATACTCCACATTATCGTCGCATTCGTTTAACTACTTTGGATACCGATAGAAGTTACTAAATAATTCTTTCATTGACAGCAGTGGCTCAAACCTGAGAACGCCTGCAATTTAAGATGTGACATAGATTTCTCTTATGTAGCTCCTATAAATTGTAAATTGCATAGTTTTTATATAGCTCATATGAATTACAAGATTCTTATACAACTTTTTTTCATAATAATTTATTGGTAGAATTTTTTGTGTAACTTGGTTTCCTATGAATTCCGCTTAGATTTGGGTTTGGTAAATTACAATTGAACTACTATAAACAGAAGTGATCACTCGTGAAATTTTTCTCTTTGTGAATTTGTAGAATCAATATAAACAATATGAATTCACCGTGATTTTTTATCCCTTCACGTAATCTATGGATAGATTGTGAGGGGAGATGAGCGTAATCACCTATTTTTTACTATACTACAAAGAACATGAAAATCCAGGATTTCTCTAAAGGAACAAATTTCACTAACTGAACATAAGCGTACCTTTGTAGTTGATGCAATGAACAAATTTTACAAACAGCATATTATCAAAAATATGTCTTTTGAGATTGGCTGGGGCCGAGTTCAGCACAGGGTTCACAAGCACATCATCAACCTGCGAGAACCATATGCCTGCTCGAACACCGACATGAATTGCAAAATAATTTACACACGTCTGTATTTGTGGCTAAGCTAATTGGACAGGGGGGGCCACAGAAAAACCAAGAAAGAATACAGTTGAATGGAAGCGACATCAATGGCTGCAGTGTGACCGCACAGACATTTAGAATAGCTCCTCAGAGTTGAATTTGTTCCAAGCTTCCTGTTACATGTCAAGAACATTGGCTGAGTGCTAGGTCAGTAGAATAGACTAGCATTTCCTTTCAGCATTTTTCTCGACGAGTTTAGCTCTACAGTTAAGCTAGTCCAAATCATATCAGTAGACAAAGTAAAATAATAATAATAATAATTGAACTAGGATGACCTAGTGTGACCAGTATTTACCAATTTTGGATGTCTGCCCATTTAACAAAAAGAAAATGATTCAGGGTTGAGGATCGACCTGCCATGGATGATGACCAATTCCTGGTCATACCAGCAGAGATCCATGGCAGCATTGAAAGCAGCGCATACTTTAGAGTAGCTCATTTCTCATCTTTGAGTGTCCGTACAAAATAAAAATGGATCATACAATAGACTATCCAAGATGAAGGTTTGATTGCAAGGACTGCAATGAAACATTTTTGCAGGAAAATACTTAGATGGAGTTGCATACATATTTCCCAAGTTCCTATGTTGTTTGCATTTTAATAAAACGTGGTAAGCACAACAAAGAAACATTGAGGTCTGGATTGAGATGATGAGAATGTTTGAGGATGGTACAATCTTAAGTTGAGCAGATCATCCTAACATTGATTTTGATATTACAATCTATCAAAAAGATTCAAATGGGTCAGAGATCATATTTATCCCACAACTCATTCAACTACCAAGTTTTAGCTGCTAGGTGGAGTCGGCTTATCCCACAAGTTAAATTTTGATCAAACCAAATTCAATTTTGATTTAGTTTATCCAATTTAAAATTGAACTATATTTATATATAAGATAGTTTGGTTCGTTTGTACTTAATTAAGAGTTATAGTATTTTTAAAAGCTAGGAAATATATTTAATTGCATCTATTAAGGGAAGGCTTACTTAGAGCCAATAAATACTCCAATTAGACGATGTGAAACTATGACAAATACGCATATCAAATAAGGAAAAGAAAGATCAAAAAAGACTTGGTTAGCAACAATAAAATAAAATAAAATTTATTTAAGTATAGATGATAATATAGTAGGGGGTAAAGTCCAATGGCAAAGAAGAATCCATATAGCCAACCTCACCTAGTGAAATAAGACTTGGTTGTTGTTGTAGGAAATATATTTAGTTACCATTTCTCCCTCCCCTCTCTCGAACTTTCTTCTCTTGCAACCAATTCCCCTCTCCCAATCTCTCCTCTCATGTGCTCGTTGCTGTAGCCTGCAAACATGCTTTGCTGCCACACCCACTTATCCACAATCACGCTCACCGTCGCACTAGACCTTATCCCCATTCTTTGTAATTTATATATAAGATAGTTTGGTTCATTTATATTTAATTAGAAGTTGTAGTATTTTAAAAAAAATAGGAAATATATTTAATTTCCTTTCCTCTCTTTCCTCTCTCAATCCTTCTTCTCTTACGACCAATTCCCCTCTCCCAATCCCTCTTCTCTCTTGTGCTCGTTAGTTGTATGCAATCATGCTTGCTGCCACTCCCACTTGAATGATATCATGCTTGCCGCCACACTAAACCTTCTCCTAATTCTCTCTGTTTTATCAATTAGGTGATCCTAACTTATTATAATGACAAATTTGCCCATCTACATATTGCTACATAGAAAGAGCAGTTTGGACTTCTGAAAAAAAAAACAGATTCCCTTTTGGTAACCTGTCCAGATCATTGGTTTTCAACAAGTATGACAGGTCAGTTCAACTCTTCTTTCTTTTGCATTTCTAGTCTATAGTCTGCTTCAAGCCAATGGAGATTCTGATCCTGATTTTTTTTTTCAACTCGGCCAGCTAGCCTATGTCGATGTTGGAAACTACACCACAAACACATCAACCTCCCTTTATAAAACAAAAAACAAAACAAAACAAAACAAAACCAGTCATTCCTTCATCATTTGATATCACTGACTCCTTTCCTTGCGCCTCATCCCCCAACACTGCACCTATCACACTACTAACCCATACTGCATCAAAATCCCACCCAACCGTCAGGAAATCTCCTCACCCACACTCTTCAATCTGAATCCCTTATGATGTCGCCCTACACCACCCATCTCTCCTATGTCCATCATCAATTCCCTCCCTTTCCATAAACCCACTGGTGTTCTCAATGCACACCACAATTCCATTGTTACCCATGTCCACATCTTCAAATCAGAATGTCATCCCACCGCCTGCAAGGGATCCTCTGCTACAAATGTCACCTTGAAAATCTGTAACTTCAACCTCTGCCTTCATCACAGATTAAACTGTTGCATCATGTAATCTCAAATTCTCGGTGTCACTAACTAGATAAACCTCACACAACATCGCAACATCAGGAGGGATCCAGTCTAAAGAAAAAAATGAAATCGAGTACTCCAGATTCAACCTAATAATCATTGCAAACAGATTGCCAAGTACGAGATTGAATACGAGTTACCTCATGAAGAGAGATAAATTCCTGGTATTAGTCCAGTACAACAACAAATCTCAAACTTGCAATAGAAGAGAAAGTTGATCAAAATGCCAAAAGTGCAAATTTCACCAATTAACCAAGATTTGGACTTGTGACATCGTCAACAATAGAAAACTCCATGGTTTTAGAATGGCACTGCCAAGGTCATATATGCTGTCACATAGGTGGATCTTAAGGGGATCACATGGTGGCTGCACAAAGAATATGCAGCCCACATTTATAGTTGTTAAGAAACTTATTTAGTTCATTTGAACTGGTGCAGGCTGAACCTCCTAAGCTACACTATTTGGTAGCTTGTAATTCATAAGTGTTTATAGTGCCACATTGTAATTCATAAGTGTTAACACTTAAATATCTTGCACAAGAGAGAAGAAATTAAAATCTCCATTTCTTACTTAAATTGTTATACCTTGCCATAATTTGAGATACACGATGAGATCACAGATCACTCATTTAACTTTGTCATCACTTGTTAGAATGAACGGCTCACCCATCTTTCACTCACTTGTTATTTAGTTGAAGAGAGATTATTATGGATCAAGAGAAAATAATCACTCCCAATCAACATGACCCTCAAATTACTTTTCCTTCCATTATAAATTGATTCAAATGTAGCTAACAGTACATTAAATAATAATACTTTTATTAAAAATACATTAACAATCTAGTGTTATTGAGTTACTGTACTAATTTAATAATACTTTTATTTAAAAAATATCAACAATCTAGTGCTATTGAGTTATATATACCCAAAAAATATTATAACATCAATTATAATTTATTTTTTATTATTTATTAAGTTTTGTTAATAAATATAACATTATGTTTATGTTATATCCTAAAAATTGGACATCTCAAGACATAAATCAGAAATTCTTAATAAAATTTTAGAATATCTACATATATTGCGTTGAAAGAAGTGCTATAATGAATTGATAAAATAAATGAGTCCACACATAAATCACTTCATTTATATCGACTCACCTCTCAGCACACTTTGACCAGCCAATTTGCCATCTCATCGTGGAAAACTGAAATTGACCATATATTTGGAAAGCCCTCAACCTAAGTTATCCATTGGTACCACTTTTACGAGGAAATATCACGACTTGAAAGGTTAAGGAATGTTAAGTATTGAATTTTAAAAATAAAATATATAATAATAAACGGATGGACTAAATCATAGAACACGAAGTGAGGGCACTAAATTAAAATCGGATCAGGTTCGAACTAAATCCAACAGGTAGATGTGGATATAAGGATTACGTTAGTTCAAACTGGGATTGATTTGGCCAAGTTATAGCTGAACCAAATTTAAGATTTAAACGGATTTGAACGGTTTAAACCTTCTCTTTCCTTTTTTCCTTATCTACGCACGCAATAGCCCCTGTCGTGCCATACGCCTCTGCCATGCCTTCGCCCATCCCTCTTTTTTATTTTTCCCTTCTTCTTCTTCATTTCCTTGTTCTCCTTCTCTTCTCCAATGGCAGTAAACCTGCAGTTTTTTCCTCTCTTCTTCTCAAGCACAAAAGCTCTCTTTTCTTCTCCTTTCTCTTCCCTAGCAAGCAAGAAATGCAGCATAAGCTACTACCCTCTTCCAACAACCCTCGCACCTTCTTCCTCTTCTCGTGTTTTAGAGGGTTTTGTTGGCACCGTAAGAATAACTATATTTTGCCTTGCCTTGCTCTCTTTGTGTCATTGCCAAGCTCACCGAAGCTAGTCAAGGTTGCTAACAAACAAGGTAAAGCTCTCCTCTTTTGCTTCTTCCTCCCTATCTTCTCTTCTATGTTTTTCTCAAAAGCAACCGTCTTCCTTTTATTTCTAGTGGTAGCCCTTTACAAGCGCCTCTTTTTCCTCTTTGACCAACCACAACAACAAGAGGAGTAAGTTGTTCCTTTCTTCTTTCATGTTTCATTAATTGAAGGAAAGTGGTAAAGTATATACTTTATTTTATTAGCTTTCTAGTTAGGATAGTTATTTAGATAAAAATGGAGGTTTCATATGTATAAGGAAGCGAGATCACAAATGATTCTTTGACTTTAAGTCATAGATAAACTTCAGAGGTTGATAGATCATTGTTTCAACTGGAATCAAGGGCTAAAAAGTTGAAATTTTCAAATTTAAGTTCATTTTCATCTTCTTAAATTCAAAATTTAGGCTTTGTATTGTGAAATCGACCTACACTAATGTTTGAAATTTTCAAAAAATTCAGCTTATATTTTTTAAGTATTTTCGAGTTTTTAGAGTTGGATAATTTGATTTTGTGTTGTATTAATTTTTTAATTGAAAATCCTAGCTACGCCACTGCATAAAATGTTGACATGCAAGACCCAAATTATACCACCATTGTCCAGGAAAGAATTAAGGTTGTTTTATGAACACCACTATAGCCATAAAAAAAATTAAGGTTGTTTTATGAACACCACTATAGCCATAAAAGACAAACCTATACATGAGTTAGGGGCATCACTGTAATTGAAGTTGTAGTTTTGATGGTGAATTAGATTCAAGTATATTGATTGGTTACCAAAATGAAACATGGTTATTATGAAATCCTAGCAAAATGTTAAAGCCAACTAAGAATGATTAGAGAAACCAACTATCAGCCTAAGATGAAACTTCAAAAGAAAAATATGTTCCCAGTTCCTACACATTTTAGGAATCAACTATACAATGAACACAAAATGAACAACTCTTGCAGTCATCTAAAATGTAACAGAATAGCAAACCCAATTTGAGGAATTGCTCATGTGATATGATGATAGAAAAGGACCAAGCTTGATCTTTAATCAATTTATTAATGGGCTTAGGTCAGAAAATAAGAAATAGGTTAAATTGTTTTTGACTAATTTGGAAGAAAAGACTTAGAGGCTGTAGAAATTGAACAATAGTTGAAGTTAACTTTATTCAGGAATACAATTCCACAGACCATAAACACTCCACCCAATAAGACTGCCAATTTGGAGAAGCAACTTGCCACCACCTATCCACTTGCAAAGTAATAAGAGACGAAATGTGCCTAACCAACTCTAGAGAGACATTAAAATAATAGTGTTTTCATTGTCAACATAGTTGGCAAAATTAGTTAATACGGATTCACCAATTTGGATCAGTATTGACAGTGGCCAAATTGAGGAGAAATTTGTAAAACTAGAGATTCAAATGGGAGAAATCAGCTAGAAATTAATTAGATTATATTAGAAAATCAATGGAACCTATTTACTTTTTGTTAAATTAAGAATGAAAATTGACTAAAAAAAGGTTAAAATTTGGTGAACATAACATTATTCTTAAAAACTAGATGAATCTAGCCTTCCATCTTATCCTAGCTTGATTCTTTAAGGTCTTACATAGAAAAGGTAGAACTTCATCCCTCTTTCACTGAGAGATAAGGACAGCCTATTCAACTTTACCATTACATTACTTGTTAGACTCAACTACTTACCCATCTTCTAAAACCAATAGTTAGGGACCCAACTAAACTTATAAGAATTGAATTTGTAAATATTAACTCTTTATTTTAAAAAGTTATTAACAATTAGTGTTATTAGACAATCTATACTAAAAATATGATTTTATTATTTTTTATATTTTATTTTCATTATTTATTAATATTATAATAATAAATAAAGTTAGAACATAAAATAGCACAAGCTTTAACATTTTTCTAAAATTTAGCATATCCTTTAATTTTTACTTAACCAAGCACAACTTACACATTTCATATTAAAATCAAGCATCCGAACAATATTCATTTATATTTCCATTAAAAAGATGATGTAATATCTATGGCATTTTTCCAACTTAGCAAAATATATATTAAAATGCTTATATAGATTAAAAATCCATGATCATTATAATTACATTATTACCACTTCTACCACCTTGCTTCATCGTTCATCCCAATCTCCCTTGCATCGCTGCTAACTTTTTAATGTTAATGAACTTTATGGAACTCCATCAACAAAATTGCCCAATTCTTCAACTCGATGGCCAGCAAAACTCTCAACCTACCTCGACGGTGCCCACACCAACCAACATCGAGTTTCCTCTATTGTTCTTACAGGCAAGCATCTCCCTTATCCTTCGACAGTTATCGTGGCCAACATTGTTGGGAAGGGGAGAAAGAGTTTCGAGTCAATCACTGACAGAGAAATTACATAGAAACAGATAGCATATGGCAGCACAAAGAAAGCCAAGGATGGGTGTTGGAGGGAAAAGAATAGCAAGTTTGATATCAATGTTGCATAAGCCAATATTGTCGATGCTCTAGTAGTAGTGATGGTTTAGGTGGAAAAGTGGCTAGGTTCAATTGTTGGTTTGCCTATGAGTGCTTATCACTGCAATTACGGAGTTCAAGACTGACAGTTTGTTGCATTCCACTACTTGCTGCTGACTTGTTGATAATAGATAATCAAGTGCCACTTCAAAGTGGAGCTCCAATGCATTAAAATGTAGTACAGTACGCCAAGCTTCATGCACACGATAGCGTGTCGTGAAGAATCATAAAGACACCTCCACCCACTCTAATGATAAAAGAGGATGAAGATTAAATGATAAGCATAATGATAAACGTGAGACAATATGGAGGTAGTGAAGCTGTGAGGATTGAGAAGATAGGCAAGAAAGTTGATCAGCCATTTCACCCTCTGCTTCATCATAGATTTCTTCACCAGTTTTACGCAACTCAACACTACCACCATCATCTCCAATCACGCACTGATTGTTTCTGTAGTTGTAACACCATCATCCCGATGGCCCCTTTGACCTAGTGGAGTGTGTTGTCACCCCTTGTTCAAGATCCTAAGATCCATCCTGACTCAATTGGCGCCAATAGAGTTTATGATCTGCCTTCACCGTCAAACGGAACGAGGGAGCGAGATAAGCAAAAAGAACCATGCAGAAGTCCTAGAAGGGGTATACATGGGTGTGTGTAATCTAAGTCTAGGTTACGCAGCCAATGGAGGATGACAACAAACATAAGGGGGAGATGGGGTGTAGCAACGGCATTGATGAGGTTGCAATGGAGATAGGGAGCAACAACGACAGCAAGCTTGTAGGGGACATGGAGATTAGCAACAAAAGTGAGCTTGTGAGGGAAAATGGCAACAACGCTTGTGAAGAAGATAAGGAGAGATGGCAAGGATGAGCATGAGGGGAGGAGCAATGGCAGTGAGGCAAGAGAGATAGAAATCAATAACGACAGCAAAGTGGAAAGGGTAGAGATTATTTTCCATGTTGCCATCCAAGTGTGCCTTTTGAAAGTTGACAAGACATAAGATGAATGCCACATTAACTCTTTAATGGCAAACAAATAAAAAAATAATGGATGTCATATCTTTATATGAAATATGTGTTGTGCTAGATTTCAGAAAAAAGGTTGTGCTATATTATTAATTAATCCTAACAAATAACAAATATACATTATTTGTATATTGCATTATTAATAATTGGATTTAATGACTATGATGAATTCCTCTAGGATTTTAATACATTTCTTATAAAATCATATAAAAAATTATTTTATTATTCCTTTTGTATATTTAATTTTTTCCATCAATTTAAATTTCACACATGCTATTGATCTGATAACCAATACTTAGATTCTTATGACTATTTGATCTCGATTTCAATATAGATTGACAATTATGATTATTAAAGCGAGAGCTATATATTTAAATCACCTAAAACAAGTTTGTAAACCTTGATATGAGGAAGAGTGTTAAGATCATAAGAGAACAAAGGAACCATTAAATGGGGATAAAGATTAAGGAACACTTTTTGGCTAGTATGTTTGGAGTTCAGATCCATTGCTTTTTTGAGTTTTCAGCATAAAAACTTGGTTGATCTTGCCAAATTCCCACCAACCTAAAACAAAACTGAAGCTCTTAGCAATAAAGTAAGCCCCTTGTCTCCCCACTCAAACTCAATTGGACAAACATGTAAGTTTTTCATGATAAAATATATATTTCTAAAATATATGTGCGTGTGAAATTTGATTCACATTTGAGTCAATTAAATTTGAAAAAAAAAATCAATTTAAGATTTTTTGATAAAATTAAGTTCAAATTTGAAGATTTATTACACTTGCAAATTGAATTATATGGACCTTTATCTTTAAAAAAATAATCTAATATAATCAATGTATACCTATTGCAATCATCCAGTATTTTTTTAATTTAATAAAATCAAATTTTATTTTAACTAAAGCATTGTGTTGAACCCTAGTTATTCATTAACACTAGGGCCAAAGCTTAGAGAAGACATAAAGAAGAAGCTCAATATGATCTCACCAAACATTAGACTTACTCACACGATTTCTCTTAATCTCTCTTGAAATCACAAAAATTAAAACATTAAAAAAATCACTGATATTAAATATTAAATTTTTACAATTTAAACTATCTTTTAAATTTTAAATAACTAATTAAATTAAATAGAATTATTATTTTGAGTTTTGGAATCAAGTAGAAGTCGATTTACAGTTAAATGGAGCTCAAAGAGTACATAGTGATTATGATTAGGTGTATTCAACGAGATTCAATTTAAATTTAACTTAGTTTAAGATTAAACTAAATCTATATATAAGATAGTTTGATTCATTCATATTTAATTAGGATAACAGTATTTTCAAACATTAGGAAGTTTATTATTTTCTCTCTCTCCCCTTTCCTAATCCATCTATCTTACCACAACCTGCTAGTTCTGCTTGCTGTCGCAACCAAGCCTACTGTCACGCCCATTGTTTGCCATCGTGCTTGCTATTGGACCAGTTGAGCCCATCAATTGCTCTCTCCATAGGTTTCTCCTCTGTATACTATTCTCTCAATCGCGATCATCTCTCCTTTACATCGAGCCAATGTAGTGTAGAAGCATCTCAGTGTCGGTCTACCACAATTTCTCTGTTCTGCCACAAGTTGGTGTGCCGAAGTGTCTCAGCGTCGGATGGGATGCAAAATGGTAAATTCCACCCATGACAATCAGCATAGCTTAGCACCTCAAATCATGGTGTAGAACAACTCCAAAGTTCTACTAAACTAAACAGTATTTGTTTGGACACTAGGAGCTTAGACCATTGATTAGTGGTAGATCTCACTAAGTTCATTTAAGTACTAAGAGTTGCAGCACAACTATTTATCATATAAAAAGGAGATAAAGCACCTAATGGATAACAAAAGTAGTCCTGTTGTACCTATGCGAATTCTACAAATACACTTTTTTTTTTTCATTTATCCACTTTGCCTCTTTTTTGTGCATTTAGTAGGCAAAGAAAACTTAAGATAAAAAATGAGCAACAATTAGTATTCCACCTCAACTATTTCACTGGAATTGTGCTTGATAGTTGCGAGCTCATCATGGAAAAATTTACTACTAGGTACATACCTTGAGTAGATCAAACACCTTCTCAGCAATATACTTTTGCTGAAGGGTTGCACCCTTTTGTTGAACTTTATCAGGATGAATGCATAAAGTCGCTTTTCTATAGACTTTTTTCACAGAAGCAGCAGTGATTAAATCAGTCAAAGAGACCTGCTGCCAGCCACATTCAGGCCAAAGTACCTGTCGACCATTTGGAAAATCAACGAGATCAAATCAGTGACAATTATAACCCAGCACCTATCACAATACAAGATTTTTTAAGATTCTTTCTAAATAATATATGGATTAATAGCATACCAACAATAAAAAAAAAATCATTAAGCTAGGCATTAATTTTCATGTTCAAAGCACAAAACTTTAAATGTTGTTGGCAACAAAATTCAAATAGCTAAGAGTTCAAACACTAAAAGCACTAATGTCGTTTCCATTGTCCAAACTATGAAAGCACATGTGGAGAACTAGAAAAAGAAAATATGCAATAACACTATTAACCAATTGAGAGAGTCATATCATTGCTTTTCAAGGCATTAGGCATTGCAAGATCATAGAACCCAGGTGCAAGATGCATACCCAGGAAAATTGAGGCATATAATGCTACAATTGATCTTACCTGTGCAACACCTACAACCAAGATTTGAATTCTCAATCCTAGTTCAATCCCAAACTGAAATGAGATATACTAGGTCTGCTAGGTGCTAGTGTCAAATGGATGTGTCAAGTATTAGAAGAAGAGAGGCAGAAGAAAGAGAAGTTTCACATAAAGACATCAACTGCAAAAACTTTGCTACATAGAAGGTGCAGACCCTAAACTCACGGGCGAACGAAACACCTCTATAAGTCATAATCGCCTCGCCTTGCTAGGTTTAGCATGGACAAAATGCCTCTCCTTCCAAAACATCTCACACCATCACCAACTTGTGCTCATGAGCACCTCACCTCGTAGAAACTTCATTGACATCTAAGAAAGACAGAATGCATCGGATGTGATGTTTTAATCTTGAAACACTTTGCACCATTGTTGACCGGCATTCCCAAACACCTTGCCTCAATCAACCACCTCACCTCGTGAAAAGGAAGACTCCAACTGCAATGAATGTGATATTCTAATTGTATTGGGTTTTTCTTAATCCTAGCACACAAAAAAACATGAAAAAACTATTAATTGATGAAGTGTCCAAATGCTAAATTATTTTCCTATTATATATATCATTTCCCCATATTCGTATTCTGTCATATGCCATAAAGTGTATTCCGATAGTATATTCCATAAAGTATATTTTTCCACATGGATTATCATCTTTTTTACAATTATATTTTCTTGGAAAATGTTTTATGACATACCAAAACTACCTCATACCACAATGACATGTAGTAAGAAAATAATTTGGCACATGGACATGTCACCAATTAACAATTTTTGCATGAAGAATTAACAATGTGAAATTTTTGTTATAATTTCTGATAATAAGTGATAGATTTGTTATGATCTGTTACTACACATATAGACTTATTATTTAGATAGTATTTGATATATTTATTAATTTTAAAAGAATGACATAGACCTCTTAAAGCTTGTAAACTATGTAATATATTTAGAAATTAATTCATCATTAATTGATCGTGTTCATTTCAGATGTCAAACAAATCAATATGAAAAACGGATCAATTCTTCAATAAAATACCATAAACAATGCTAACTCACTTAATAATCCAAGTTCAACCACCATCACGCAATGGTATTCAAGTATATTCTGGAAAATAAAAATATATTTTATATTTTATATTAGGTAAGCTAGAAATAAATTAAGCATGCCAAGATATATTCAATTTTACATATTTAATCCTCTTTCGCACATATTATACTTTCTCACATATTCTACTTTCAATATGTTTATACAATTAGAAATTGAATTGAAAGCGATTTTACTCATTTTTACTTCAATGTGGGGGCATAAATTCATATAAGTTTTCCTTGTTTGATCATCTTTCACTTAAATTATTAACTTATAAAAATAAAATTATAGAAATTAGATAATCAAATGAATTTAAATTTTAGAGAAACAAGTTACGAAAGATATATCAATCTTTATTTGAATTCATCTTAATTGATGTGTGCCAAAACGTATCAAGTGTTGACACAACACAACACTCATCAGCATGCTCAGCATAGGCTAAACAGGAGATATTTACTCATGTCAATCGGTATTGACTCTGGTCCGAATGACACATGTCAATTATGGTGCTTCACGGTATAAGATTCAGTATAGTTCAATAGCAGGATAAGATTTATGAGTTGTTAAGAATATGTTTTCTGATTATTATTAGTGGACATCCAACTTCAAGAAATATGACAAGTAGAAAATAAAATATCTTTTCACATAAAAAAATTGAGTACTACTGGCTCACCCAGAAAGAGTTAGAAAGAAAGCATAATGCTCATTTATGTATTGTTGTTGAAATTGATTTAATAAAATACAATAACAGTAGCAACAAATCCTAAGCATTGGAGAAGCCTTTAACTGAAACGGCAGATTATCATAATACAATCATCAACTTCGAAGTGTTCAAATTGATATTATTTGAAAAAGGCATCATAATTCCTAAGAGGAGAAAGAAAGCAACAACATTGTGTGATGTTGCACTATGGTAGCGTCAAATACTGATGGCAAATTCAGCATAAAAAAGTGTTTACTTACATATTGCATAGTCGACAGCAAGGCACGCAAGTTGCCTTCTTTACCAGAAGCCCACCGTTTTATCTCAATGTCTAGGGTTTCAGCAATTCTCTGAAATCAATATGAACAACTATTAGATAGTAAATAATGTCCCCAGATGATGAATTTTGAACAAGAGAAGGCATATTACTGCTGAAGCATTTTAGAGAAATATCAAAGAAACTAGTTGTCATGACAGAGAACAATAAAGCATACATGTCTTTCTGCTTGCTCCCTTTGAGTTTGCATATCCCGCTCATTCTTCACTGCCAGGGCTTTTGCCTGCATAGAATAAATAAATGCAAGATCAAATAAAGAGTTTGGGAGCTGTTCTTATTTTACAAATGAACCAAATAAAATATCAGTACCGCCCGCTCAAGTGTTCTTTGATGGCGTTCTAACCTAGCTCGTCTTCTCTCTTCACTTTCTCCTTCAATTTCTTGAAATTCTCCAGATGATGGAGCACCTTTTGATGAAAAGAAAAATGGAGTATGGGAAAGCAAGGAGGGGAAAGGGAAAGGGAAAGGGAAAGGGAACAATCCTTAGTCAATACTTAGTCAAAGCCAGCTATGAAATGAAAAGATCTATTTGACAAAACATACAATGAAAATGAACCTACACTAATTAAAATTGTTACCTCCAAATATGGAAGCTAGGTCATCTGTAAAATTTGCTGTAGATGATGACTTTCTAACGTTGGTGCTAGTCCCCGATGGTTTCCGTGTGCCATCAAAACCACCTCTATTTTGAGCTTGACCATCAAACATTGTTTCCTGAAACATCCAAGTACTATGGTAATGCTTCTGAAATCAAAATAAACTCCCCATAATAATGAGAGATTGGCCCTAACCGTTGAAGTAGATCTTTCTTTTGGTGCACTAGTAGCTCGAGTGTTCATACCAAAAAAGGACTCGAGATCATCCTCAGGCATCTGTTGTTTTTCTCTTGCAGCTGCAGCAGCCTTTTCTCGGGCTTCTGCAGCAGCTCTTTCTCGTGCTTCTGCAGCAGCTCTTTCTACTGCAGCCCTTTCTGCTCTTCGCCGAGCTTCTGATGCAGCTCTCTCCACAGCTGCTTTTTCTCGTGCCTCAGTTACGGATTTTTCTCTGACTTCTGCAGCAGCCTTTTCCCTAGCTGCAGCAGCCTTCTCTTTGGCTTCTGCAGCAGCTCGTTCAGCTCTTTCTTTGGCCTCTCTTTCAGCTCTTTCACGTGCTTCAGCAGCTGCTCTCTGGACTGCAGCTCGCTCAGCCCGTTGCCGCGCTTCAGCATTTGCCTTCCCAACAGCTGCTCTCTCAGCTTTCACCCGAGCTTCAGCAGCAGCTCTTTCCCTAGCTTCTCTTGTAGCCCTTTCCACTGCTTGCCTGGCTCTTTCTCTTTCCCTTTCTAATTCCTGTTGTCTTTCCATCTCAAGTCGCTTTCTCTCCTTCTCCTGATACTCTCGTTCCCTCTGTTCCTGTTCCCAGATGAATCTTTCATTGTTATCATCCAAATCCTCTTGATGTGTGGCCTCTTTTATTTTGTAAGCTTTTGCATCACGCTCTCTCTCCCTCACCTCTTTAGCATGCCTGAATTTTGCTTCAGCTCTATCCATGGCCACCTTCATGGCGGCCGCAGAAGCTGCAGCAGCTGAGTATGTCTCAAATTCTTCACCTTTAAATAAATCTGAATGATTTTGATCATATGTCTGAGGTTTGCCCGTTGCAAAATCTTCAAGTTCATCAAATGGAGATGAAACAGCATTCTTAGCTGATTCATTGTAAGTATAATTATTAGATGATTGATACAATGATTCATCATCCTTTCTTGTGACAGTACTACCAAAAGGTGCTTGTTTGACGGCGGGTGGAGGTGGGTGCCTAGAAGGTGGCGGAGCTGTAGTAGGTTCAGTGAAGAGGGGGATTTCATCAACAGTAAGCCAAACATCATCTGCTGTGTCCAGTTGTTCATTGAACTTTGGAGACTGATGATCTGAGATATTTTGTCCAGTAGTTGCAGAACTATGCAAATCACTCCTACCTACAGATCCTTGAGAATCGGAATGCTTGTTACTCTGCAACTTTGGCAAGAGATCATCAAAGGGATCCATTGGAGATTGAGGTGATTCTTGTCTGTGTCCAATTGTAATGTTCTCAGTTTTCTTGAGAGGGCTCTTGTCTCTTCTACCCTCATTTATTTCAGTATTAAAGAAGGGATCTGATTCTGAGACTCCATTAAAAGCATTTTTATCCTTGGTCACTTCTGTGTTTCCAGAAGAGACACCAACTCCTGTGCTCCCAAGATTTACTGATTCACTGATGTTTTCCAGAGGGTCAGTGAACAACCCAGAAGAGGAATAAGTGGAGGGGGATTCTGATTCTAACACAACAAAGGGATCTTTTATAGTATTGACAGATGGCTTAGCTGGTGGAGCAGTCGCCTCCTGTTTGTTAGCCTCGGGAAACTCTCTGCAAAAGCCATTGCATTTTGGAAAAGTGAAAAATAATGCCAACTAACAAATAGAAAAGGAAAGTTTAGTATGGAAGTATGGAATATGTAGCAAAAAGCAATTGTTAGCTAGACTCTTTCCTAGATCCCTAAAGGTATTGCTACCATCATGAGAGACTACTTTCGGCACAATTAACTGACTCTCACTTCAAACATCAAGCTTATCCAAACTATTATTATTTAATACCATAAAACTTGTATTTGGTAGATTTGAGTTTTATTGGCAAGTTTTTGTACACTTGACAGCTTTATGGAATAGATTAAGTATTTTATATAGAATTCAGAAATATCTTGCAATCCAACGATCAAAAAGGTTTTACACCAGTTTAATGGTAAGAAATGATATTTATCATATGGCATGGTCATTCCAGCATGAATAGTCTTGAAAGTTTTATTATAGATATTCATCTCTGAAAAGACCATGATTTGTACCTTGGAGATCACGTAGCTCCTCCACCAATCCTACATCAGTTTAAGCATGTGCACTGTCCATGCTAATAAATAGTTGCTTTTGAGAAGGAAAATTGAACTAGGTTATGAGAATAGAAACCCCATACTGCAGTAATAAATTGATAGGAACTGTCAGTGTGTCTTAGACATTCAAACCATCATT
Source organism: Kaempferia rotunda (assembly GCA_037177415.1). Taxonomy (NCBI): domain Eukaryota; kingdom Viridiplantae; phylum Streptophyta; class Magnoliopsida; order Zingiberales; family Zingiberaceae; genus Kaempferia; species Kaempferia rotunda. The sequence continues at coordinate 3,690,751 of JBAMIB010000061.1, read as the reverse complement.
TGACTTTGAATCAGGATGTACAGTATATAGTCTGACGGTAACGATCAATCTATGATGTACTCATTTCCAACTGACATTATTTCTTTTATTTTTTCAATAGAAAATAGATGAGAAACAATCATATCATCAAGACAGACATACTTGTCCCTGTTTGTACTAGTTTGGGCAGCACCCAAGGGCCAGATTTTAAGAAGAAAAACTATCAACAGGCTTATACTCATTGTTCGCAACCCGAGATTCTATTTTCACATCAATCCAATCACTGTTCATCCTTTTTCTTATCAATGAATAGATATATTTATCTTGTACGACTTAGATGTCTTGTATTTCTCAAAAAAGTTAGTATTTCTTCTTAGAGCACATTGATTGACCCCCCCATAAACAAGCCAATAACGTGTTGCTACCAGAAGTAGAAATCAGAATTTCTTCCAAAAATCTTCTAATTGTTCTAGAGCAACTTGAAAGAGATTCTTTATCTGAAAAGAATTTTGCTCAGATTCAGATGTAGATACCTTTTTACAAGTTTTCGCTCTCAATCCTGTATGATGGAATCATCTAAGGTTTAATCTTTTATAAGTTTTTTTGTAACTCAATAGAGGATTGGGAACCAAAGAATGTATGTGAATGAGATATCTAGCAACAAGAACAAAAAGAATTGAATAGAGAGCTTTTGAGTACTTTTTAATCCCAGATGTGTCCATATCAATTGAATAGGTAACTCATTATTTTGATGAAATGGATCTACAGACCAAGGTTCAAAATCTCAAGCCGGGTAGATATATTATGTTGATGTTCCGATGTATGATGCCAATGGTAAATTCAAAGTGGAAGAGGGAAAGAGATGAAGAAGAAAAAGGAAAATATAAGGCAACTATATAGTTCAATTTTTGCTTTCCATTTGGAATACTACAATTTTAGCATTATCTTATATGGAGACAAACTACAAAATACAACAACAATAACAAAATCTTATCCTACTAGGTGGGATCAACAATGAATCATACGTCATTAGAGTTTATCCCCTACTATATCATCATCTACATTTAAATAAATCTTATTTTATTTTTATCGTTGTTAACTAAATCTTCTTTGCTCTTCCTCTTCCTCATTTAATGTGTATTTGTCATAGTTTCACATCGCGCATTTATTGGAGTCTAAGTGTGTGTGTATAAACGTGTCTCTCGAAATTTTTACTCAATAAGCACAACTCTGACTTTCTCGCTAATGTTATCATTTTATATTTTGTCCTTCCTCTTATGTTTGCACATCCATCTTTAACATCCTCATCCATGCGACTTTCATCTTCTACTTTGTGCTCAAGTCAAAGCCCAAGATTCAGCTGCATATAACATAGTAAGTATAACCGTTGTTTTATAGAACTTCCATTTTAAGTTTTAGAGTTGTTGTACGATCAAAAAGAGCATCTAACGCCCACTTCCATTTTAACCATCCTACTTGTATTTTATATAAGACATCTCTCAACCCTCCATCTTTTTGTAAAAATGATCTCAAATACTTAAAGCTCTTACTCTCATCATCTCATATCTTAACAATTATCTTACTACATCTATTATTGCTAAACGTAAATTTCATATATTCTATCTTTACTCTACTTAGCCTAAAACATTTTGCTTTCAATGTTTCCCGCTAAGATTCGAACTTAGCATTTATTCATTCACGTGTCTCATCTAACAAAACAATATCTTTTACAAACAACATGCACCATGGTAACATGTATTATGTGTCCAATAAGTTCATCCATGATAAGTGTAAAAAGATAAATTATAACATAAGGGGAAAAAATAATATTTATCTCATTTTCAGTATGTTAAAGGGTGTCGAGTGATACATGAAACCATACTCATTGACATAATTAACACAACAACCAATTAACCCAAATAGTATTGAGTTTCGGAAATATTTTGGAATGCTACTTTTCAACCTATTCACTACATGGTACGGGATTTTAAACCATGATTCAAACAAAAAAAGATTATGTAAACATTCACTTGAAATATCACTTATCACACTCAAAATCTTACTTTTTTGAGTCCACTATCAAAGATTTTTTTTTGAGGACTTAATATCCTCAATATCAGCAATAGTTCTATAAAATCCTAGAATGATGAAATTTAGATAATTTTAACCTAGGTAAGGAACCATGACATATATTTAGAAGAGATTCCATTTGAAAGATTTAAAAGAGCAATATCTTGGTTTTATACATTTGCCTTTCACAAGGTATTTCTTCAGAGAACTTCATTGTTTTCCTCTTTATGATAGATAATCATTATGAGAACATGAAGTGAGAATTAAATCCATATTTGAATTGAAACTAAGATACTTATGTAACTTCTTCCTTCTCAATTTGGTAAATTCCAATCAAAAAGAGATTGCCAATTTCTTCTTCCAAAATTAACTAGATTCTTTGTTAGAGGTGTTCTAGAAATGTATATGATCAAGTAAATAGCTATATGAATGAATGGATTGAATCGAATTGAAAAATGAAAAAATAAAATAAAATAAAATAAAATAATTGAACAAGTTATGCCTTTTTGTTTACACTTTGTGTAAAATCATTAGGTTTAAAATACTTACATATCTATGACTCGATATAACATATAGGATCAAAAGTAATGATACTGGTCTTTTTCACATAAAAATGAAATATTTTGTTACAATAAAACCAAAATTAAGTTGGCTCATTAAAAATTCAAAGTTGATTTGCTGATAGTAATGAACTATAAAAATGATTTCCCGAGATTCAGCTAATTGTCTCGATCACGGAATACCATTGATAGCAAAGGATTTGTATTATCAAAGGATTTCTTGCGATTATTTCTAGTATTAATATTTGTCAATCAAATACTACTTGAAAACGATTCTTTTATTTAGAAAGCAAATGTTGTAAATGCTTCTAGAAATTCTTGCTCCCATTGGACCATTCATATTTATATACATCAAGATCCTAATTCTAGGATCTCAAATAAAAAAATTAATTTATAACTCTTTCGCATTCAACATATAAATGTTGGTTGATAGTATATTTCATTATAGTTATATGATTCAAAATATCATTTCCTATTTGATTCTTTGGCATTTCATATTCCAAGTAGTGATCAGATTATTCTTTAAAACGAATGCTTCTTATGTATCCATGGATTTGAATCAAATTTCAGATCAATCTATATTGATTGATTGCCTCCAATATGTTGCTGTTAGCAAATACTTTTGTTTTGGTTTTGGATCTTCCAAATCATTGCTACAGTGGATCAACGATTTTTTATGATCCTTTGATTAAAAGATCCATTCTCTCCATAAAAAAGGAGGTATAACAAATAATGATTTTTTTTTAAATTCATTGCAGAGTTGAATACCTAATTCTAGAATATATATATATATAACCCGTAGGAAACCAAAAAAAAAAAAAAGGCAAACTCATTTGGGGTGAATAGATTTGTCATTTCTTGAAATCCATCTCCTATTCAAAATCATGTTCACACGTATCAACTTTTGTTTTGAGCATGGAATAGATTAAATAATTTTTAAAAAGTAGATTTTTTGTTCAAGAATGAAATAGGATGAATTGAGAGGATATGTTATAAAAACGTAATTATCTTGAATATATCAATTATTTTTGTATTTTCCACTCACGAGGAAGGGATAAATGAAATATTTATTTTTACGTTTAAATATCTCTAACGGGCCCCTCTCAATAGGATTCAAACCCAAATGAAGTTACCATCTGTCTAAGAAAAAAATAAAGATTTAATCTTGAAAGATTCCTAAGAAAATCTTCAATTTTTTCCAAAAGCAGTTTACTATTCTTCTGCTTGTCACCTTCCATGAATAGTTGGGGCATTGAGGTAGATAAAAAAAGGCATTTGGGGAATTGATCAGATTTTTTTTAGCATTTTGTTTGAAGGATCCCAACGAATCACTCTATTTTCTAGTTGTTGAATCATTGTTTGACCAACCAATGTGGGATATTATGAATCCTCATTTTGAATAGAATCAAAATGATTCATAGGTAGATCAAAGGATCCTTTCCATTGGCGAGAATCGCTTGAACAAAAATATATCTTGATCTTGTGAAACCATATTAAACATTTGACTATGCATTTCATACCTTCCTAAAAAAGCGATCCTTGTTTACCAAGCACACATGGTCTAACCAAATCGAATTTTCCTTGATTCATACTCATTCTTCTCCCAACTGATGAAGTGATCTTGGCCGAATCCCCGCATACTAAATTAAGCACAATATTGCAAAGATATGCATTATTTCTAATCATTTGATTGAATATTTGCCTCATCTCCTTACTGTTTGAAGAAACTCTTCCCTTCAATTGGTATTTTTTTATCAGGAAAAGCAAACATGAGACAAGAAATCAACTCTGTCCCTAAGATTTTGAATACTTCTCCAGAATTTAAGTTGATTATGTTTCTTCTTCCTTGAAAAAAAGACAATCAAAAATTCCCAATGACGGTCCTTGTGAATTGGATTATTCCTATAGAATTAAAAAAGCTCCAGATATAAGATATATGTTATCTTTCTCTTTGAATCTCAATTCAAGAAATGGTTTCATTAGATATATAACAACTAGAATTCCTTTCTGATCCACTTCCCACACCTCCGCCACCCTGAACTCTAGTTAAGTTCATGAATGATAAAGTTTTGATTTTTTTTTTTTGAAAAATATTTTCTTGCAAATTCATGAAACAACTCTCAAAAAGCTTTTTCACTTTTGGAAGATACAAGAGTAAACCTATCATATTGATATTGGAAAACCAAAAAGATCATTTCTAGGTCCAATGGAATTCATAGTTATAGGAACAAGCCCCGATCATACAAAGTTTTTTTCCTTTGGACCATCTTTAGATTCTTAATAAGAAATATAAGGACCTCTACTATACAACTTATTGCACCTTTGAGGATCAAACATGGATTGTTTTTTGAAGAATGTGAATCACATGAAAGTAAGATACTACAAATTTGGAGGTCAAAAAGTTTCACAAATTGTTCTTGATAGAAAAAAAAATATATGAGTGAAAAGTCCCAATAAATTAAATTAAATACATAAACCTATGAAATAGTGAGAATCCTTGATCTTTCTCAATATCTCTCTCAATTTGACAATCCAGATTTGAATCAATGTCTCTTCATTGATATTTAGACTTCCTCTAGCAAAGATAGTTCTATGATATATGATGCGTAAGTAGGCATCACAATTGGAATTTATTTATTTACGATATATAATGAGTTATGCATCCATTGCTGAATGCAGCAGTGAATGGTTAAAGCACCAACTCATAATTCATAAATTTCAAGGTTCAATTCTTGCAAGATGCATGAGAATGAGAACTTTTAATATGTTTATTGGAATTGGCTTTGTATAAATGGAATCTCATCATCCATCCATAACAAATTGATATGGTATATTATACAATAATGAACAGTAACTAAAATTCTTGGCGATATTAATATTGAAACTCATAGGGAAGAAAATGAATTTATGGAGGGAATTAAATATGCACTATTTACAAAAAAAAAAAAAGAAGGTTTTTATCCCTCAATAAAGAACCTTCTTTTGATGAAAAAAATATTACTCTTCAGTTCCTTCTTGTTACCTCCTAAGGAAAATCATGAATCGGGTCCAAAATTGAGAGTTAATGTGAGATTATCCATGTATGCACCCAAAGATCTTAGCTTTTGTGCTTTGGTGAGTCATCCAAGATCGTTCAATGACCTATGTTGTGTTGAAAGAATATAAATATAATGTGATTGATTGTGTAAGGGTCATAGTAGTAATGGAATAGGAGGAAGTTTACACAAAAGACAATTTTCTCTATTATATTTAGTATTAGTTAGAAATCTCCATTTAGTGAGTTGTTACTTCTATAATGATCTGTACTAACCCTACATTTTATCTCAGTGAACTGAGGAGAAAGGGGTTTAGTGGGAAGAGGGTTGTACCATGAGAGAAGCAAAGAGGTCCAGTTGCTTCAAATATACAGCATGAATTCGGGCAATACAATGAAGTTGGACCTTCATGTCGATCCAAATAAATGTCTATCCGCGGTGGTAAATCTTTACATGCTACGCAAAAGAACAGTTACAGATTTTGTTTCAATACGACATGTATTTCTATTCTATGAAATTAATATTTCTATAATTATGAAATTAATAAATGAAAAGGTAGTTCTTTTTTCTTGCACGAATTTCTAAGAAAAAGAATTTGTCCAATTTCTTTTACAAATTCTCAAAAAAGGATGCAAAAACACATGAATGGAAATTGAAAAGGAATGTATCTCGAGTTCCTTTGGAAATGGTAAGATCATAAGCAAAGGGATGATCGTATCATCTTGACTTGTTCACTTGGTTCTCCTTTCCTGTTTTTTTATTTATACAGAGTTAGGTTCTTCTCTAATTAGTATCAAATAGAGTATGTTAAACAAAACCTTCTTCATGTAAAAACATAGTTGATTTAGATCAGGAACATCTTACGATGAAATTATGTGTTATGACTCGAATACATAGTCAATCCTATTTCCGACAGGAGCAAAGAATTGAATCCAATTTTTCCCATTATTTATCCATACATAATAGTAATAGTATGAAAAAAAGGGCCATATTCAAGTATATAGGTATTAAGTTTCTCAGCCCAACCCTTTGGCTTATGATTGCTATTTCTCAATAGTGTTGAGAAGTGATATACCTCGGCAATAGAGTGTTACCTTGAGGTGGTGGAAGTCATCAATCCAAGCCTAGTTCAAGCATGGTTAACCCAATGTAAGTTTTTTTATTTTAACGTACTCCCCTACCGTGATAGAAAGGGAATGGTAAGGCTTATGGGATTGACATGATATGGTAAATGTGGCAAACGGCAATTCGCTCGCCCCAGCGGCCCCACTAATCCGTCCCTAGACCAACACGGAGGAGGTAAATCACGGGTGACTACTAGCCATTAGTGTAAATAGTCAAGGCACGGGGGAGGTATATGCTCGAACGCGCCGAGTTTCGACCTCAAGACCTCATGTGGCAATCTCCCATGGCTTAATCATTGCACCGCCCCGAGGGGACGACATGATATGGTAAATGATTATATTGTTGGGAGCAATCTCTAGGCTAATATGAAATGAATTGATACATTATGCCTTAGAATGAAGGAGAATTTTAAATCCACATTATTTACAAAGGAACCTATAAGTAATGCAACTATAAACCTCATGAAGAGTTCGATTTGGCAGGATGAACACTAGCGGCGTGCTTAACCCATGCAAGTCAAACACAGTGGTGTTTCTAATATTGAACGGGTGAGTAACACATATATGGGAGGGGGGGAACCTCTCAGTGCGGTGCCATATTCATATTAAGGAGACAGAGATGAGGCAAAAGCATCTAGTTCACATCTTCTCTTTTCGTAATAGGGGTTAGGATTAGGCCAAAGATGAGAAGTAGGTTCAAATCGAGTTACCATTGAAATGAAACCAGATGATAAATTATCTTCATTCCACTTCCAATTGCATGTCTTACTCAAGAAAGATCACCATGTGTGGAAGCATATACTGTGATACAACCACTGACGCACAACTTCATATCAGACTCCACTATGGATTTCAGTCTACAATCTGTCCCAGTCACTCAACCTTCAAGCTGTCTTGGAAGTTGAAATTAGGTCTCGAACCAACGGTAAATGCCAGCTCCAGAAGGCAGAATTGCTCACGTCGAAAAAGAGTGCTCACTCATTCTAATGTTGCAGTACCACCTTGTAGAGTGTAGACATCAGTATGCTACCTCTCCACGTATTAGTATTAACCGACGAAGAACTAGGATCAATCAATCAGTGTGTCCTGCAAGCACAGGCAATTCGGACTTCAATGCTGTTCTGAAACTGGAATAAGGAAATGTTGCGTAGTCGGGATAGGTAGAAGGGGGGGTTAGACACTCTCTTTTCCACAATCGCCCATGGATAAAACAAAGAGAGCGTAGACCCGGAAGAAGATTGAGATGGAACTTTGTTTTCTCTTACAGAA
>JBAMIB010000061.1:3669514-3679550 GCA_037177415.1 Kaempferia rotunda | reverse complement strand
AAAAAAAATCCGTCCATTTTATGCCTGTTCATAAAACTTCTCTAGTTTAACTAATCACAGTCTATGAGAAAAATAACAAGAACTTCGGTTTTTACTAAAAAATTAACTGCATTGTTATGCACAATTTTTGAATGTTTTGTTTTCTTAACAGGTAAGAAGTTTGGTATTGATGCAAGAAATAAAATATTGATAACTGAAGATGGCGCAGAGGTAGAGACAATTGATGTCTTGAGAGATAATGATAAACTTTTCGTCGTTGAGGATGAAGAATTTATGCTCTTAGGCAAGAAATTCAAAGATTTATGTTCCCAATCTGAAGGGGCCTAGGGGTCAGAGTGGCTCTAGAGATGTATGTAGTCAGTTACTTTGCAAAGTTTTTCAGTAAGCTTTGTAAACATATGAGCATAATGTGAGCGATCAAGGTACTCAAAATCTTCACATGTCAATGTGGACGTTGTTTGGAAGATAGTTGAATGTAATTTGCTATACCTTATGAAGAGCATTGAGAAACATATCTTACTTTGTGTTGTTCATGCAACAAGGTTTTTGCAATTAGCAGAGTTAACTAAGGGTTTTCCATAGTGCAAAATAGAAGATGGTTGGCTGCTGCACAAGGGGCAGCGATGACCTAGGGTTGTAGGTGACCGCAGCAGTGGGAGAGACGGTGGCTAGAGTGTAACTACTTGTGTAGCGTTGTGAGATTTTAACCTAAATGGTATATAGGGCAAAAATAAAAGGGCATTTCAAATTAAAAGAAAAAAAATCATCTATTTAAAAAAAAAATTAAATGGGCACCTAATCAATAATTTTATTTCAAAAATATCCTTGTAGAGTCATTAGCTACCAAGTAGTTGCTCCATGTAAAAGTTATTGAGTAGCTATTGCTGCTATGGCAAATTGCTATAATGAGTAAGAGCTATTATATGTTAGGATCAATCGAATTTATATATCTTCATAATTATATGATATTGTCTCTTTTGGGCTTAAACTCTCATGAATTTATTTTTACGCTCTATCCAAAATATCTCATACTAATAGATATATTTTTTTCTTATGAACCCAATATAACTCTAACATTCACAACCTAGAGGGAGTTCGATTCACAACTTGAGGATCAGTTCACTAAGCCTCCAAACCCACACAATCGTCCTCTCCTCGAGAACTCATCCTGCATCCCTCTCCTTCACGTAACTTTTCTCTCCCAAGAGGGACACAACCCTTCTTTTGGAGAAATTTGTTATACTTGAGAGGTGTCCTAAGCAACTATCTTATAATTTGTACTATTTATTGTATAAATAGAGATTCACTATTTGAATGAATATTCTAAATGTGTTTGATTATATCTTAAACTCATTTACTAAATGTCCACAGTATAATTAATAGCATTGCAAGACTTGTGATTGAATCACAACTAGTGAACACTTCTACATGTGTAATTATGAATATATTAAAATCTTCTCTAGCTAACAAATTAATATATTCAAACATCATTAATTATATCGCGCCACGTGTAGATCGATTATCCCCTATTATCATTCATTGTGGAGCGAGAGTAATACTTTAAACCACATTATATATCCTTGTTAGCTCATATTATTTACTTTTATATTTTATTTCCACTATAATTTCAACACTTTAATCATCACATGCACACACTTTTTACTAAACTTGAGTTTGGACTCATGTTTGTGCAAAGGATACTGATAATTTCAGTTGCATGTGTATTTACTCTCCGTTTTAATGCCATTATCATTATTATGATAAATGATCTTATTAAATCTAATGGAAGACTATCCTAAAGTCATTATTATAAGATTCTTAAATGACTATGATTTACCATGGATTTATTATAAAAATATTATTTATAAATTTTAAAAAATAAACTCATAATAACAAATACAATTTTTTTTTTAAAATGATGTTTTTTAATCTTTGATTATGAATTTGACTGTTAAATATATATATTTTGTTTATGATTCAAAATATTATAGAAAACGTTGCTTGAAACGGCGCATTGTCGTTGTCTCGTATGGCTTTTATTTTAAATATTCAAGAATTCCTGCCAACAGCAGTATACTGACTTCCACCTACTCTGGAGTCTGGTACCAGCGGGATATACGTCTCATCCCAATCTTTCATCCAATCAAACGTCAGGTTAACGCACAGGTAAATTCGGTTGGTGAGCACAACTACTACTAATTTTTGAAAATAAAATTTCATTTAAAACCTCTCAATCTGTGTTTCCCCACAGCCCGTCTCATTTGTTTCTCTACTCTCCGGGCGGCGATTGTTGCCCCAAATTCTCGGCGCTTCCTTTGACTAGGGTTTCAGGAATCATCGTCAAGCCCACTGTGTCCGATATCACTCGTATTGTTTCCACTGGATCGGGCATTCGATCCGCATATATTGCTCGCGATAGATTCTCTTGTGATTTCTTGGCGTCCTGTTGGATTTGAGTTGAATGGCATGGCTCTCTGATTGGTTTCGTGCTTCTCTGATTTGGCGGGTCTGGCTCCTCTTTTAGATCGACCGTGGGGGCGCTGCGGAGCGTGCTAAATTGGCGCCGAAACGCCAGTGGCAGCGCCACATGGGTGGCCAGATGCGGCAGAGCCATGCCGGCACTGGGGAGGCGGCTCTGTGCGATCAGCCCGCTGGTGTGGACGCCGGGGACGCGGTCATGGCGCGGTGGCTCCAGTCCGCTGGGCTCCAACATCTGGCCTCACCGATGGTGTCGGCCGATCAGCGTCTTCTCCCCAGTGTCCTCATGCAGGTACGTGGGCTCACAGCGATGAATGGGGAGAAAGATCTGACCTTTTTGCTTCTTGCATTGAGTTTTTTTCAATGTGATTCAAAATGTATGCAGAAATGTTTTTTCAATGGGGAGAAAGATCTGACCTTTTCTCTTCTTGCATTGTGTTTTTTTTTTTTCAATGTGATTCACAATGTATGCAGAAATGGTTTGGTTAATATTGCAAATCTCATTTCTCAACTTCTCACTTAAATGGAGTATTCAGCAAATTGTGTTGATGCCTGCATTTTGTTTGGTAGGATTACGGACCTCAAACAGTTGAGGAGAAGCATAAACTATTTAACCTTTTAAGAAATATGAATTTTGCTGGGGAATCAATCTCTGAACCATATACTGCAGCTGCTCATGATGGCTTTTATTCATCTGAGGTTAGAGGAGAATTTGGAGTTGGACTCTTGGATCTTCATGCTATGGATGACACTGAACTTCTTTCTGAGGTATATACTGCTAAAAGGCAATGATGACTTTCCCATTTTAACAATTTACTTTACTGAAATTTATTGGGTTGCTGGCTGAACTAGAACTTATATTGGATAAATTCTACTTCGGCATATTCCAGAAGTCATCTTTTTTTGGCACTAATATATTGGTGTTTTTCAATTGCCCACAACACTTTTCTCCTTTCTCCCAGAAGTTCTTTTAAAGAAAAACATTTCAATATGCAAGTGATTGCTGATGCACTCTAGGTCTCTAGCTAGTATACTAGGTTCAAATTAAGCAATATAGAATGAATCAAATGTCATCCCACGAGTATTAAGTTCAAGGATTTTGTGTCAATTGGCTTCTTTATAACCCCTTCCTCTTGATGTGCAGGCTAAAAAAAACATATTAAGGTTAACAGTTGTTGATGTTGGCATGAAGAAGATAGTAGATCTCTCTTAATCTACCTTAGAACATAGTAATTTATCAAATATAGTCAATAAGTTTGCTTTCACTGTGCAACTTAATCTAACACAATTAAGTTATTGGTAGCAAGTGAAAAACAGGCATTAAGAACATGAATTAAAAATGAGAACTCCATTCATAAATAAAAAAATAAAAATAAAAATTAAAACTCAATTTAGAACAATCAAATAGGCTACTTTGTTAATCCTAAACCTTGAACCTTTAACCTATTAGCTCATGATTGTCATCAAGTAAACACAATCAGAAAAGGGAAATATAATCTGGGAATTAAAACAATGGAAATGAGAGGTAAGAAAAACTTAATGATTGTGACTCTCACTGATTGACAAGTTTCTGGCCTTGCCAAACTCCTTATGCCGATTTAAAAGGCTTTCCTTGCTAATCCTCTGCAAATTCTAACCCCTCCTAGACTTCCATGATCTCCCCTCGGTTGCTTCCGAAAGCTTTTTCTATAAATTCATTTTAGGGTTTAAGTCTCAACCATGGATCTTAAAAAACCCTTGCGGAATCTCAGTTGTTGACCATCTCGCGACACACTTTTGATCCTTTAAATGACCGAACTGGCTTGAGATGACGACAAAGATGTAGTCCTATTTCTTGGCTTTCCATAGCATAAAAAAATCATGTCAATCCAAGATGCAAAGATATTTACAAAACATAGTAGAGCATTCAATGTGAGTTTGCTTTCCATAAATGCAAAATCAATCCTTAATTTTAGTGCTTTTCACCAAAAATAAACCACAAAAACAATATAATTATAGTAAGATCTATGCTAAATTGTATAGAAAAAATCTGCTTATCACTTGCAAAATTGGCTACATTGTTTTTGTAGAATGTTTGATTAATTTGGATGATTCTTTCACTGCAGCATGTCCTGTCAGAGCGATTTGAGCCATCTCCATTCATGTATAATAAAAGTTTTCAAAGTGAAAGTGATACAATGTCTCGCAAGCAGCCAGGTCCACATGATGACAATGTCAGACAATTAGGCAACGAGAAAGAGATTAGCACAAAAGAGAGCAATGTGGCCAAGATCAAAGTTGTGGTATGTGAAATTGTTGACAATGTTTGTGCTTATGTTCTTTGTAATTTATATTATATTCTAATAATTTTTCTAGTTCAGATTTTCAATTTTTAGTAGATAGAATCCTACCAAATTAAACATAATTTATGATAACCTTTGTTTATCCTTAAGAGGTAGATCTGCTACCTTAGCGGTCTCCTAGTGCTGACACCACGGATATGGAGGGAGGTAAATGCAAGTATATAAACGGGAGGCGCATGATGGGGTAAACCATGTAGGTCATTCCTGGGAATCGACCCTGACTATTACACCAGAAATGTCATGCGCCCACCGTCTGCGCTAGCCCTGGGGGCACTAGATCCACTCTTTGTTTGTCCTTAAGGAATATATGATTATTATTGAAAAATTGTGCCTCTCATTACGAGCATATGCTCTTATTCATCTAGAGACTACCAACTTCTTTTGATTAGTCGTTGATGCCTAACAAATGATTTTTAGGTATTTATTCATCTTTCTTCGATTCTGATTGTCTATTTTGCTATTAGGTCGTTAGAAATTTTGTATAAACTACTTTGTTGAACATTTTGAACCAATTTTTTACTCTTTCAAATTAAAGGAAAAAAACTTCAAATATCTAAATCATCAAAAATTTCATCATCTTCCTCAATCATATCATTTATCATCAGATTGATCTTCATCGGTTTCCTCATGAGTGATTTCTTCCTCCTGTTCATCAATAAATTGACTTGTAGAAGATCTTCTCTTAATTCTTTTTGATGTACTTGCCCTTCTTTCGAAGAAAATGAAGCTTGAGATCTAAAATTGTAGGCATCTTCACCAACTCCAGAAGCTCGTGCAACTTCACTCCAAGTCAAATTGTCATCATCAAATACTAAATCATTTTCTTATTCAATCTGCCCATCAACTATTCATTGTATCACCTATCTCATCCAAAGCAATATAGGATCGCAATGTCATGCATATCATATCGACGCCTCAAAGCCCTAATATACTTAATAAAAACTAAATCATTTAGTCTTTTTTGCTTTAACTTGTTTCTTCTTTTGGAATGAAGCTTCACAAAAAACAAAAATTTGTGTTAGTTTTATTTTAATAATAATTTATTGGGTAAAAAGGGCACTTTTTTTTTTTTTTTTTCCAAATCATCAAAGGGGTGCCTTGCTTTGATTTTTTTTTTATCAAAAGGGTGCCCCACCCCACCAGCTCTCCTTGTAAAATGACACAACTATCCTCCATTGTACCGTTCCCATTATTATCTCCCGCCTATATTTCTCTCCTAAATTCGCAATTAGATGTGCGTTGTAGCATTGCTACATAATTATAGCAGTTACAGTTTTGTAGTTGCTGCAACTGAGCTGCCACATAACTGTAACAACTACGGTTTCATAGCTACTAGAATTGAATGATAGAACAGAGTTGAATCCGCATTGTTAAGTAAGATTGACTATGCAGATCAAAGTGATATTTTTCTATATTTTGCATCCAAATAAACACGCCATTAGCAAAATTCCAAAAAATAAACGTGTAAAAACTTCAATGAACAGAATCAAACATATAGAGAAGTAAAGTAATAAAGGAAAAAAATTAGAAAGTCAGAGATCCCATTATTCACGTCGTAGCAATTACAACGCATTGTTTAGAAATTAGACGGGCGGGAGATAATAGTACTCGAGAGTAATTGGGTAATTATACACTGGTGAAAAGTGGGATGAGGCACCCTTTTGATGTTGTAGTCACTACATGTTAATGAACTTTAGCAGCTCTTATTTAATTTCAAATTTGGATATAAAGTTCTATGTCTAACATGTAGTGCATGTTAAATAAGAGTTCCCCATGTGACACACGAACTACACCCTTTGCACCTACGCTCCACTAGAGTTAGAAATTTCCCATGCACATCAACCTGCGCATCTATGAGGGCCCATTGCAGCTGCCATGCTGCAAATCCCACTTCTGCCCCCACCAACCAGGCAGGCGGCTAAAAGAAAGAAAGTCACTGAGCTACCTTAAACCTCTTCCCCTTCTCCCCCTTTGAGATACATCAAAAGCCATGGTCGAACATGACCACTTAGGATATGATTGCACTAACATCAACGCTGCTTAATGGGTGATTGCCCAGGTCTTTGTCACTTCATTTAGTGTAAATGGATATCATACTTCAGATTAAATTTGTTATAGATCTGTATTCTTTGCATTCAATTTGTTATAGATCTGTAATCTTGCATTCAATTTGTTATAATTTTGTATTTTAATACATAATTTGGTGATTGTTAATTGATTTGTAGAAAATATAAAGATCCCATATGAATTAAAGGACTAAAACTGAGAAAACATCTTTGCTTATACAGTTGTCGCTAGACATATACATTGATCCTGCTTTGGGTTTATGTATTTTGATATTATTATGAAGTTTTAGCCAATCTTCGGGAGTTCTGCAAACTTGTGAGCAGGATGACATGTTCATATTTCACACAGTTCTGTCCACATAGATGCATCATATATATGTTTACCTCTTGTAGCACTTGTTTATTCTACCATCCTTTGATGATTAGTAATCTGAAGATGGACAGAATAAGTCAGGCTGTTTGCTTTAACTTTGCCCCTCCAGTTCCATG
The DNA here is from genome assembly GCA_037177415.1 of Kaempferia rotunda. NCBI lineage: Eukaryota > Viridiplantae > Streptophyta > Magnoliopsida > Zingiberales > Zingiberaceae > Kaempferia > Kaempferia rotunda. The sequence goes on along the minus strand of JBAMIB010000061.1, from coordinate 3,672,175 downwards.
CATATTGATGCCCTTTGATCACCTATTTATACTCACAGTTCTATTTCCAGAAGATAGCTTCACTTCCTAACTTTTCTTCTTTTCAGGTGCGCAAAAGACCTCTGAATAAGAAGGAGATATCTAGGAAAGAGGATGACATTGTGACTGTTCATGAGAATGCTTATTTAACCGTCCATGAACCAAAGCTGAAGGTTTGTTGTCTTTGTAGATAATATTTGTTATGTTGTACATATACTTCAATTGTGTCTACCATCACAATGTCCTTTCCCAACTCCCTTTATTTTACTCTTTTCACTACTTTGTTGTGTTGCTGGCGATCTAAAATGCCAATTGTGGTGTTAATTTTTTCTGATATGCTAATTAACACTCAATACGTGATTTTTGTTCTAATTGGAAGTTGTAGAAAGGGCTAGCCATGTACTGTTCTGATATTTTGCTGTTAACATATTCTTATATGATAGGTGGACTTGACTGCTTATGTGGAAAAGCACGAATTTTGCTTTGATGCTGTTCTGGATGAGAATGTCACAAATGATGAGGTAGGTTGAGTCTGTCTGCTTTTTTATGTAGTAAGAAGTCCAACTGTTTGATGCTATGAAATACCCTGTTATGAAAATGATATTTCACAAAATCTTCTTTCCATTGAGTTCTTAGTCTCTAAATTTAAAAATTGTCAAACAGGTTTATCGTGTCACTGTAGAGCCGATTATACCAACCATTTTTCAACGGACTAAAGCTACATGCTTTGCGTATGGTCAAACAGGTAGTTGAAATGTCATAACTGATTCATTGACAGTTGAGTTTGTAAGCTTCTCTAGATGCTGAATTTTATATTAGTGTTTTTTTAAATGATTATTTTTTTCATTCATTCAAACCATTTTTTCCCTTTTCACTACTGACTTTTCTTTTTATATTTATTAAATTGAGCTTTTTTATTGCAAAATCATGGTGAAAAATGTGTTCCTAATTAACTGATCATGAAACATGCTATGGCTTCTGGTTACTGGTCAAATTGGCTAACAAAGTATGATTAATTTGCTGATCAAATATTATTGTGATTCCTGATTCATTATCTTTTATATTTTCTTTGTGTGGACCTATGTATCCAAGAACTTTGTTGATCTTTATCATTTCTTTCTAATATTACATCTCTCCACCTACTCTGTAGCTTCTCTCAGAAATTTGTGCTTCTTAACAAGTTCCTGTGCAGAAAGTTGCAATTTTCATTTAGAACATTTTTTGAATGCAAGATGGCAAAATTTCCATATTTCATCAAAGGGCTGAAGCTTAGGGAATAGAGTTTTCACCATTCACACTGCAAAAATACATGTTTCAAGTCTGTCCATTTTTGTCCAAGACTATGTTCACTTGTTTGATAATCAACTACACCATCAGAAACTAGCTGTTGATTGTGATGGGCCATTCTTACTGTGATTAAATAACCAGGATTTGGACACAGGAGCTGTCTATGGAGGCCTTCTTTATTATGGATTTAACTTTAGGCCGAGTTCTAACTAGAAATTTGAGTTATGAACAGAATACACTTCAGATTTTGTATAATGATGTTTATTTTTTGGTCCTTTGGTTTGTCTAAGCTACATACTTTTCAGAACAGACTTAGTAAATCTGTTTGAGTAACCAACATTGCATTCTGAAACTAGTCATGTGGATTTTGTCATTCTATTGTGAAATGTGAAGGGACACCCAGCTAATACACAATAGCAATCTAAGAACAAAGTCTTTTTTTATTATGAATCTTTAGATTCCAATACTAATCAGAAGTATGGAGTTATGAGCAAAACATTCTTCATATTGATTCAATTACCTTTAGTTTGCGGTCTCTTGGTTGGTTTAATTTATCATACTACTTATTTTAGACTTCTCAGTGGACCTTGTTTTCACTTGGCGACATAGATTAAGGTGCTAACCTATGCCCCTATGCCGCTCGGTGCGAGCGGTTTTTTCTGTTCCAGTATTGACACTGAAATTATATCGGCACACACATGTCGCCACTGTCAATCGTAGTACACACAATTCCCAGTGGTCAGTTGTGGTCGACACGAAAGAAAGGAGATCGCAAATAAAAGGAATCGATAAAAATGAGAAGAAATACATTTCTTATCTCATCGATAGTAGTGAGGAGAAGAAAAATAACAGCGACAAGCAAGCAACAACAACGCGGAGCCTCAAAGGTAATTGTGATTTGGGAGGGCAGTGAGAAGTGATCGTCGAACGTGGTGTAATCTGGATTGGGATCAAGAGGGGAGGAAAGGAAAATTAATATATATATATATACACACTATTGTTATGCTACGCACCGCGCAATATGCAATTGCACGACATTTTTTTTTAAACTTAAGGTTTAGCCATTTAGGGTCTTGACTTTAAGGGTTAGGGTATACTATTAAGTTTTTAAAAAAATTACATTAGGTGCTCACGGGGTGTGTGTCATAAGGTGTGCGACAATATTCCTCATAAACCCTATTTACCTAACTGTGTTCATCTTATGAGCATCATGTGTAATTTTTTTTTGCTTAAATATTATAATCTAAACCCTAAGCTCTAAAAAAAATATACATGGTGCACAAGGTGAGCACCATAAGGTAAGTAGGGTAATAACCCTCCTATATTGTATATGACCAGTGCATACATAAATAGGTG